>JARUHE010288794.1:0-12713 GCA_031471125.1 Archaeomysis grebnitzkii | reverse complement strand
TCAGTCACAGCCTTAATTCGCTTACGAATTTCTTCGTACTTGTTTAAATCGATAACCTATGTTTAATATACGGATCGAAAATAGCACAAGTGAGGTAAGCTCTATGCTATTTGAATATAGGTTACCTCACTTGTGGTATTGTCGATGCAATTATATACTGTGTTAAAAGAGATACAAATAATACTTATCTGTTATGCAAATAAACAATTTCAAAGTTAGTTTAAAAACATTTTTTAACAAGATTCAATTATGGTAGTTTTTGTTTTTTGAAAATGTATTTACTTTTTCTTAGCTTTAACAACTTTGCTTTCACAAGTAACTTAACCTTTTAACGCCTGAACTAATATTACCCTAAGGTCTACAATACAATTATATTTGCATTGAAAATAACCATACAATCGTCACTGTTTTTCCCCTACAGGCATTAAAGGGCTAACCTTCATACGTCATTTCTTATCTACATAGAGCCATGTGCGTCTGTATGCTTGCCTGTAGCGCTATAACTCAAGAACAAAGCAACCTGGAGGTGGTGATTTATTGTATGAGTACGCATATGGCTCCTGAACAAACATAGGAAGGTGGGCGTTTGTTTAAAAAACTTCCAATTTTATTTTGACAGCAATGTTATAATGAATGTTAATGTTACTTCAAGTTATGATAAGAAAATTGCTACGTTCTCTCAAGCAAAACAAAAACGAAGGTAACATCAGTACACAAAACAGAAGAACGCAACATGTACAAATTAGTGAAAAGAAAATAATTTAACCAAAAATAATAAAAGTGATAAACATTATAAAAAAAACATTCTAAACCTAGAAATTATCAGATATGTCAGGCGAACTAAAAAGTTACTATTGGCTGAATCCCAAATAAATATAAATTCCAAGAAATAATTATTTATATAGCAATATCAAATTAGATCTATTAATTTTTTTTATAATTAAAATCATTTTCATAAACAAACTACAAAGTCGGATTTGAAGCTATTTAAAAAAAAAAAACATTAAAAAATCACAGACATTTCGAAATTTTAGTTTGGGTCAAAACATTCAAAAATAATCTGCAATAAATTCTTGATCATTGAACTAATTCTTAAATAAAAACCATCGTAATTTAATTAAACTTTATTTTTTTAATTTAAGTCTCATTGTAACTTTTTTATTCCAACTAAACACTTAATTAAATTACTGAAATAAAAATACGTCAAAAAAAGTACTGAACTTTGAAATGGAAAATATTCCAATTTTTTCAAAAAGTAGAAAAACTTCTAAAATCTTCTTACATTAGTTCTTGTTAATGAAACTAATATTTTATTAGAAGTTTGTCTTTAGTTTTTGTTATAAATTGTCTTTAGTTTTTGTTATAAATTGTCTTTAGTTTTTGTTGTAAGTTTGTGTTTAGTTTTGTTATAAGTTTGTCTTTAGTTTTTGTTATAAGTTTGTCTTTAATTTTTGTTATAATCTTGTCTTTAGTTTTTGTTCTAAAGTTGTCTTTACTTTTTGTTATAAATTGTCTTTAGTTTTTAGTTTTTGTTATAAGTTGTCTTTAGTTTTTCTTAGAAATTGTCTTTAGCCTTTAGTTTTTGTTATAAACTGGCTTTAGTTTTTGTTATAAGTTTGTGTTTAGTTTTTATTACAAATTTGTTTTTAGTTTTTGTTATAAATTCTCTTTAGATTTTGTTATAAATTGTTTTTGTTTTTGTTGTAAGTTTGTCTTCAGTTCTTGTTGTAAGTTTGTCTTTAGTTTTTGTTATACGTTTATTTTTAGTTTTTTTATACATTGTCTTCAGTTTTTGTTATAAATTGTCTTTAGTTTTTGTTATAAGTTTGTCTTTAATTTTGGCTATAAGTTTGTCTTTACTTTTTCTTGTAAACTTGTCTTTAGTTTTTGTTATAAATTCTCTTTAGTATGTGTTGTAAGTTTGTCTTTAGTTTTTGTTATAAGTTTGTATGTAGTTTTTGTTATAAATTTGTCTTTACTTTTGTTATAAAGTTGTCTTTCGTTTTTGTTGTAAGTTTGTCTTTACTTTTTCTTATAAAATTGTAATTATTTGTTATTATAAGTGTTTCTTTAGTTTTTGTTATACAATTGTTTTTAGTTTTTGTTATAAGTTTTTCTTTAGTTTTTGTTATAAATTATCTTTAGTTTTTGTTGTAAGTTTGTCTTTAATTTTTTTTATAAATTTATCTTTAGCTAATTTTTAATCAGTTAACTAAAAATTAGTAAATGTCTGTTTGTTCATAATTATGTTTTTTTTATTTTTGGTGTTTTTATTTACCTTCACTAGAATTACATGAAAGCGAACGGGAAACGTCCCAGAATAATTTGCATTGTACTGAGGACTTAATCTCATTAACTCCATTAACTTGAGCACCATAAATGAAAAAAATGTGTTCCCCTTTTTTTAATTTATAAACACTTTTAAAGTTACTGTTTGAAGAGCTAATTGACATTAAAGTTCCCCTTGAATAAAATTCGAAATAAAAAAATGTTTTTTACATTCTTCCTCTCAAGATTTTAATCTATATAAATGTTCTATCAAAGCTTAAAAATACTCTGGAACAAAAAATATATAAAAGGGTAATTTAAAAATAAGTTAACTAATAATGGAAATATTAAAATATTCATTGTATAACAATGAACTCCTAATTTAAATTATTATCATCATCAAGACCATCATCACCACTATCACTATCCTCATCATCATCATCATCATCATCATCATCATCATCATCACCTTCAACATCATCACTATCACCTTCAACATCATCATCACTATCACCTTCAACATCACCATCACCATTACTATCTATTTTCTAGTTTGTAGAGCGAATCCTGAGTAGGTTAAATATGTTAAAATCCTAATTAAATATAAACTCTATCTTCTTATCATAATTTTAAAATAAATCATGAATAAACATTTAATTATTTACCGATTATAGGGACACATTCGTCCCATACACTATAGATTATTTTCAATACTAATGTCAATGTACTTCAGTCTGTAAGGTAATAATTAGTCTTGCTTCAGAAGGTTCATTAAACGAGCCTTGATTTATGTTAGTTTGGTTGACTAATTAATATTTGCATAATAATGAACTAAAACGACGTCTTTGTGAATTTAATGATTTTGTTGTAATCACTTTATCGTCCAAGTGACTTTGAGTACTTGACATACCCAGGTAGCATTCCAATGGCTAAAGGCCGCTAATTCTTGACTATTTTCTAAGGGGGCTAAGGGGAAGGCTTTCCTTTAGCTAATTGATAGCTATTTAAGAAGGGAACTAAGTTTAAGGATTTCCCTTCGGCTATTAGCTAGCTAATTTGATAATTAAAACTTTTGCTTAACAAAAAATGTAGTCAGACAAAAATCTAATTAAAAAAATTAGACATTTTTTAACTTGGGTTTTAACTTTATTTTTTCAACAAAAAAATTTACCAACACATTTTTCAATCAAACTTTTTGTAAAGTTGAATTTAAATCAAATTAAAGTTTTAATGAAGGACTAAATTTTGTCAAAAAAATTCTAATTATTTTCAGCAAATAGTTAAAAATTATATTTTATGGAAATAACTCAGTAAATGTTAATTTGAAAAATACTCATGATAGTATTTGTCAAAATGGTCTTAATAAAAAATTTCTTTTCAAAAAAATGTTCTGTAACTCTTCAAGCTAAAAACTTTACATTTTCGCTCAAAAATATTTAGAGTTAGAAATTCTGTTTTGTATCTAAAACTCGGTAAATGTCATTTTTTGTAAAAGACCTCAAGGGTTTCCCTTTGACTATTAGCTAGCTAATTTGGGAGGGACGATAGCTGGCTAATTTTGAAAAATTACCCTTGGCTATTAGCTATGGGATAGCCCTTGTTAGTTTTATTTTTTTTTAATTAAAACAAAATTTAATAACTTTTCTTAAACAAAACAAATTATTCCGTTAAAAAAAATGTACAATATTGTTTTTTTTAACAAAAGAAAATTATATAATCTATATATAAGCTAGAATCAGTACCAGTACTATGAAAATCTCTGAAACCCACTTTTGGCAGACTTTCTTGACCAGTAAAATTTAATTCCAAAGACAGTCTCCGAGCCACTAATGGTACAAATAGTCATAAATAATCATACAAATTAGAGTAAGCTGTTATTAAGTTATAACATAATATAATACTAAATCATCGGAAATATAATAAAATGGTTATTTATCATTTATGATGCAGTTCTTGTTGCATTGTTAGGGATAACTTCAAATGAATTTTAGGATTCAATTATTTAATATAATACTGCATTTATGCTATTAGATATGATTTAGCCCTGAAGACATCGTTGGGCCAAAAAGTATATTTTTTTGGACCAATTCTGTACGATCATTTTATACGATATATTTTTACAAACATATAGACTACATGGATCTAACCGATTTTAGTACGATTTTGGGCCGTTAAAAAGTATACCTTAAAACTTTTACAAAAAGTATATGGCTCATACATTTTTCTTTTCGTTTAAAAAAAACATATGTACTTTACAATTAATAGATACTTCCTAATGGATCAGGAAATACAAAATCAGAATCATCTCTGGTTTTAAAATATGTATAAATCAAATTTAGAATAGTAAATTTTGGGCCGTAGACTGTACGTTTTTTGACTAGAAAATAGCTAGAAAAAAAGTACATTTTGTACTTGTTGTACTTTTATCTTACATCATTTTGGCGTGGCTTACTGTAATTATAGCATCATTATAGCTATAACACCATACCTATAACTGAATTCATACTTTGTTGGCTATTATAACATATCTAAGTTATATAAATTAGGATATTTAAAAAAAAATTTAAGTCTAGATACAAAAACTCTATTTAATTAGTATACTATATTTAGTTACCGTGGTCGATGTGTATGATAATTTTAAGATATCTAAAAAAATATTGACTAAAATATAAGCTTAAAGTTATTTACAATTTATTAATAAATATATAACTAACTACTAATATAACGTACATTAACAAAATAAGTTAACTATAAAAAAGTATATAATCGAAAAGAAAACACGAAGAAAAACATTGACATCCTTCACCATGCACAACTCCTCGTGGCCGAGAGGATATCGTTTCTGCGTGAAGAATGGACAGTCGTAAGTTCGAATCACTTCTAGGGTAAGATGAATTATTAAATTAAAATTAAAACTAGAAAAGTTATCAAATTAAATCAATAAATAGATAGGAACGTTAATAGTAATAATAATAGTAGTAATAATAATAGTAATAATAATACGTTGTTGTATTTATTTATTAAATTTCTTGTACGTTTCTGGACAGATTTTGGCCTGAAAATCTGTCAAATAAAGTGTACTTTAAGGGAACCGATTCTGGCCGAAAATTAGTCCAAATAAAATGTACTTTTCGAGCCATTTTTAGAACGAAAAAAGTTCGTGTATTGTACACTTTTTGGCCCAAAATTTTTGCAGGGTACCCAGTCAGAAAGTTATCCTCTTGCCATATATAATTATCGGTTTCATTTACGCATTATCTATAAAGTATCATTATCATTGTTTTATAGTGGATTATTATACATAAATATGTACAAGATCCAGTTAAAAACAAAAAAAAATGTTAGCGTTTTTTTATATAGTTACAGATAAGTTGCGGAATTGTGACCGGAAATAGTACTTTTGCTCATTGATTTTAGTTTGGCGCACTGTGTACTTTTTAGAAATCGAGATGTATTTCCATATTTAATAAAATCTTTAAATACAACGTATCTTTCCATTTAAAACATTTAAGTAAGTTGGTATATATATGTGAAAAAGGACAAAATGCAATTGGTTGTGCGAATTACGTCCACTATATTTTTACACTTTTTCACTGATTAACCGAATGATTGTTTGCTGTTGAATCTAGATCGACCAGGAATGATCTAAATATTAGCAATTTTGCCGCAGGTATTTCATTTGTATCATTGTTAACTGATCTTTCGATATATTGTAACTATGATACCACACACAATACACGTGACCATGGTATAATAACACCAGATAGACGCATAGTTTAGTTTACCGTACTTTCAAGACCAAAACAAACATGTTTCTTATTTATTAGCTCAAACTGCTCAAGATGGTAATTTGTAGTGTTTATTCATGTAATGGGGAAAATAAGTTTTGGAAGCTTTTAGGTTTCGATCTTACATAGGTCTATTTAACTATGACAGCATGTTTGTTTTAGTCCTTGAAAGTACGGTAAACTAAATGGGCCAAATTTAGCCCCAGTTAAGCCATGGCTAAGATAACTGTCGGAATGCACGATTTTTTTCGTTCCTATGCGTCCACCTGGTGTTATTATACCATGCACGTGACAACAACGCTAAAAAAGATCAATCACGATCTATCTGGGTCAATTCAGATATATCTGGATCAATCTAGATCCAGCTGAATCAATCTAGATCCAGCTGGATCAATCCGGATCCATCTAGAGTGAGCAGTAACGGAACCATTACAATGTACACACAGCTATATAAAATCAGGTTTTTTGAGGTAAAAATAAAAAAAGGCAATGCAAGATTATTTTATGGCAAATCTTTACAACGGGCGCGCAATTGTACCAAAATGTAGACAACGGTATATTTTGGAATTTACAACTCGACAGCGTGTAATGTAACAGCTTATAAATAAAAGTTCTTCTTTGTAAAGTCTTAGAAAAACTATAGAAAGTCACCTAACCTTACCTAGCCCAACCTTCTCGTACACACAGAGTGTAAATATACAGATAAGATGAACATTACAAAAAATATTGGCGGATGTACGATTTTAATTTGCGATATATAACATGTTATAAATACTTTAATATTGTATTTGTTTCAATAATTTGTAGCTTATAATGTACATTACCTTTGATAACCTTTGATGGGGGGTAACATTGCCCCCGCACTCACAGGAACGCCAGTCAGATTAACAACTAGATGTGCGGAAAAACAAGAAAAGAAGGCTGGATAAACTGCTCTAAAAAAGTCCAACAACAAAAACATCCAAAATGAAATCAAACAAACAACGAACTTACACAGACCAATTCAATCAAACTCATACAAACGACCACCAAGGGCTACATGTAAAAGAGATTTAAACACAGACAAGGAAGAAGCACATACAACCTGCTCAGGCAAAGAGTTCCAAACTGGGACAATTCTAACTGAAAGAAACCTATGTCTCAGATCGGTTTCAACTCTAGGCACAAATAACTTTTTTCAATGACCTCTACTGGTTCTAGAGACAGACACTGTGTCCCGGAACAAGGGACTCAGGACAGGACACTCACCACTCAATACACGCCAAACTAGGATAAGATCAGCCCGCAGTAATCTACCTTTCATTGAGTATAGCCCAAGATGTCGTAGTCTCTCCGAGTATGGAAAGTCCTCCAAACCCTCGACTTTGCGACTCCATCGTCTTTGAATAGACTCAATTTTGCGAGAATTGCCCAGAAAGCCGACATTCCACAAAGGAGAGGAAAACTCAATCATGGGTCTCACATGTGTAGTAAAAGGAGCCTTCATGAATGCGCTAGACCTATTAAAAGTTCCGGCCAACAATGAAGACACAACACCGCCAGCCTTTGCTGTCACTGAGGAGACATGTAGATGAAACTTTAGACTGCTATCAATAATCACGCCCAAGTCTCTTTGAGAATCAACGGAAACAAATCTGGAATATTATGAAAAGGTCGACAAAAACGCAGTCTAGCACATTTGTTTGGTGCCACAACCAGCCCCCACGATTCTGCGACGCTACAAATTTTATTAGTGTCCTTCTGTAAATCCGAGGCAGCAGCTGCATAGGACTCCTCAACAAGGGATGACACCACAAACAATTTAAGGTCATCCGCAAATAGGGACATCCAGAGGATACACTCGAAGCAAAGTGATTGATAAAAACCAAAAAGAGAACGGGACCAAGCACTGGGCTTTGTGGTACACCGCTAAGGACGGAAGACGAGTGACTTGATATACCATCAATAGAAACACGCATCGTACGGTCAGACAAAAAAACAGCAATCCATCCCAACAGGGGATCCACAACACCAATAAGCCTGAGCTTACAGATTAAAATGTCGTGGCAAACAACATCGAATGCTTTACGAAAATCAAAAAGAACCAACTCCACAATATTACCATTGTCATATGCTTCAGTTACCAAATCGTTTACCATTACCAACTGGTCAGTAACCGACAAAGCGGGTCGAAAACGAAACTGATGAGGAGAGGGGATGTTGTTATTCTCTAGGTATGACAAGAGTTCAGCAGTAACAATACTTTCGAAAGTTCTACAGGCCACGCTGGTCAAACTGAAGGTCTATAGTTAAGTGGGTCAGAGTGAGCACCACCTTTGTAGATAGGAATAACAGACGACTCCTTCCATCCTTTGGTAACAATCATCTCGATGATTGATCAAAAGAAGATAATGAATAGAGGCTCAGCCATTTCAACACTACAGCTCTTCAAAAGAATAGGATGAAGAGAGTCAGGACTCATACTAAAGTCTGAGTTCAATTTATTTAATTGTTTATATACCAGGTCAACAGTTAAGTTTGCATTGGAGAAATGACCTTCAAATACCTGATAGGGGTCTGTAGATGGGGGAACATTGGCGTGTTGGACAGATGCAAACGCATCAACTAGAACACCAGCCATCTCCACAGGTTCATCAACAACTCTGTCATCCAAGAGAAAAGGACCAACTCTAGGACGATTCAACTTTTTAGATCTTATGTATTTATGGAACAATTTAAGCTTGCCTTTTTAGGCCACCATCAAACCTGCTTCATAGCGAGATTTGCAATTAATTGTGGATCTTTGTATACTCGAATTTGCACAGACAAACTCATGCCAAACACTCAGAGCTTCCATTGAGCTGCGACCATATTGCTTACGAGAGAGTTTCAAGTTTTGCCATTTGTTATCTTTCATCTTACTTAGGTAGGTGGGAATCTTGTAATAGCATGGTGGCTTCTTAGGACGGACAGACTCCCTTGGAACGAATATCACAACCAGGTCCTCCAAGATTGACATGAAAGTTAACCAAGCCTCCTCAACAGAGACGTCATGTAACGTGGTAAGCCCGTCAATATCACTACACACAACCGAGATGGACTCAAAGTCACCCCATTACAAACAAAATTTCATATTTTCAGTCTGATCAGGAAGTACATCTGAAAAGCACAAATCAAACAAGACAGGACAATGTCTACAGTTAGGAAAGGGAGCTAACAAGTATATGGAAGATAGTCTGTCTTCAAACGATATAAATACAAAATCTAAGGTGTTCATTGAATAAACATAAGTGGGTTCGTGCACTAACTGCTCAAGTCCAAGGAGTTCAAAGTTATTTAGAAAACTCTCTGACAACATTCCATGAGCCAAAGGGAGGTCCAACGACCTGTTGACATGTGGAAGATTGAAATCATCCATCAAAATTACCTCACGAGAATCACAAAAGTCACTAACAAATGCATTCAGCTCAAGGTTCTGTACATCTAAATTTGAAGGGGGACGGTATACAACCAAAACGAAAAGATTGTCAAGATAAAAGTTCACACCAATGGTATTAGGGTGTTCAGAAAATACCTTTTTCACCCTTATTCTTTATATAAATACCAACACCATGTTTCCTAGAGTTAGATGGGCTATCATTTCTAAAAAATTGATATCCCAGAACCTCAACCAACCCACCACCATCACTTGGCATCAACCAAGTTTCATTTATTCCCGCAACCATAATATTATTTTTACAAAGGACATATTTAACATAGTCAATTTTGTTTATTAAGAAATTTAGATTTATAAGAAAAAAGGAAATCATAAATCTTTTAACTTGTTTCTTATAGGCTCTCCTCGATAGAGAGCCATTCGAGCGTTTGGAGAGACGGCTAACGATGAGGCTGGCCAAGCAGCGCCAGACCACGATGGGTGTAGACTAACTCCAAAGGGTGACCCTAGAGCAGTCTCTAAAACACCAGAGTCAGACGCTTCCACATCCAATGCAGCTCTACTACGTAGGCCAGAAGCACTAACTTGGGGAAACCCATTCGATGGTTGGTTATACGCAAGAATAGATTCGTGATCAACCCTAGGAGTCTGAGACAATGTACGTTTAGCAAACCTTTTCATTCTCATCTTTTCACGCTGTTTCCTCGTAAGGTCCCTATTGATATAGACGTACGAAAAAGGGGTGGAACGCAGGGAGGAAGATTTTTTTAGTACCTCAGTTCGCACAGCAGGATCTCTGATAACTCCTCTCACAAGATTCACCCCGATTGGTACAGGATTCAATAAACTAACGTTACTACCCACTAACTTCACACAAACATCCTGAAATTTCGAATCAAAACTGTCATCAAGGTGAATAGCACGTATTATTATACTATCCTTCCTCTTTTCACGTTCTCGAGATTCAACCACTTCTTCCCTAATTATTTCTCTAACATTAACAAAATCAAGGCCACTAGAAGGCATCCCAGGGCCTAGTATCAACGATTCAACTGCACTCTTAACAGCATCTTTGAAATCAGAATTTGAATTAAAGTTGAGTTTGGGTTCCATTTGGTCAAGACGGGCTTCGATAACATCAAGTCGTCCTGCAGCTTTAACAAGAAATTCTCTACCTTGTATCATGGCGGGAAATTCATTTTTAGAACAGGCCATGCATATATAGGGTGTTGCCGATTTGGAAAAAAATTAAATACAGTTTTGTTGACATTTTGACATCCAATATGAAACCAGTGAGGTCAAACCGAGCACTGTACACAATCTGTTCCAACCATTGTTCGGTTACAAGTCTTAGTTAAAGAACCTCCACAGAGAGAGTCAACACTACCTTTGAGAGACTGATACCCAGTAAAATAAAATAAATGTTACTGGAAGCGAGCAAATATGTATAACTAAGCGTTAATTCACCTATCAAATATAAACAATACAATTATAAAACAGGCATAAAAGAACACGCCATGAATAGACAGTTTATTAAAAACAGAAAGAAGTACAAACATGTACACATATGCAAACAGATCACACAATATAGAGAATGGTGGTGTCCTAGCACATTGTTGAAATAAAGATGTTCAGATTAAACTGTAAAATTAAAACACAAAAATAATTTTCACCCATCAATTAAACAGACATTTATGAACGGAATAAAACCAGACAAAACGAAATCATTTAATTCACCTAGTACAACTTAAATCTCAAGGAACCCAGCCTAACCTAATCCAACGTATATCATATAGTACACCTACAGAATCTAACACACCTTGTCCTAACGCTACAATATCAACACAACCCTACATAAAGTACACCTAAAGAATCTAACACACCTTGTCCTAACTCTACAATATCAACAAAACCTTACATAAAGTACACCTAAATAATCTAGCACACCTTGTCCTAACTATACAATATCAACACAACCTTACATAAAGTACACCTAAAGAATCTAACACACCTTATCCTAACTCTATACTATCAACACAACCTTACATAAAAATTTCTGTCAAATCTAAATAATACAATTATAAAACAGACATACAATAACACGCCCTAAATGGACAATTTATTAAAAAAAAGTACAAAAACGTAAACATATGCAAGCAACTCACAAAATGTTGACCATGAAAGTTGAGGTATACAATACGATTTGATCAGCAGAGTGGTCACGTCCTAACACACTGTAGATATAAAAATATTCACAACAAACTCTAAAATAAAAACAAAAAACAATTTTCACTCATCACAGATTACATTTATCGATTAATCAAACATTTAAGAAAGACAGAATGAAATCACTAAATTAAATCACAACAAATAAGGAAAATACAGGAGCCAATAGAAATGCGTGCGACCAGAACGACTTCTTCTTCAAGTTTTAATAAATGCCATTTTTGCTAAAAACTCTATAGAAAAAGATTAACCTATCTTATTTACAAGTTAATTATTTTCTATTTCTAGAATACACAATGTTAGATTTTACTTGCGGCTTGTGGCAGATTTTTCTAAGTTTCTATTCCTTATGGTACCTGTATTTCTACATCAATGTTAACACTTATTAATAACAATCTTTGAATGAAGCAGGAGTTTCTAGATTATTAATAACAACGTGGATGCATTTCAACTTTTTTACAATTTAGAGTTTGGATTTTATAACATATAATTTATAATTTATAGTTTATGTTATATAATTTTTATTTCTTAATTTTTTATTTTTATTTTTTATGTTTTATTTTTTATTTTGTTTTTTTTTATTTTTTATTTTATTTTTTTTTATTTTTTGTTTTTTATTTTTCGTTTTTTTTTTATTTCTAATTTTTTATTTTTTATTTATAGTTTATAATTTGTAATTTATAATCTATAATTTATAGTTTATAATTTATAGTTTATAATTTATAATTTATAACTTATAATGTATAATTTATAATTTATAATTTATAATTTATAATTTACAATTTACAGTATAATTTATAATTTATAGTTTATAATTTATATTTCATAATTTATAATTAATACATTATAATTTTTCCTTTTTCCTTTTTTCATTTATATTTTATAATTTATGATTTATCATTTATATTTTGTAGTTTATATTTCATAATTTATAATTAATAAATTATAATTTATAATTTATAATTTATAATTTATAATTTATAATTTATAATTTATAATTTATAATTTATAATTTA
>JARUHE010288683.1:0-12714 GCA_031471125.1 Archaeomysis grebnitzkii | reverse complement strand
ATTCATCCTTAGACTGACTTTTTTGAAGAAAAAATCAAAGTTAACTTTTATTGGAGTTTGTTTACATAAGCAGCTGACATTTATTTCAAACTGTTTCTTGGTTCCACGTTTTCAGAGTCCCTGAAACTATTTCAAAAACAGTGACGTATTACTGACGTCGGCAATTTGAAACTGTTCGTATTAGAAACACGGCTTATGTCATTCCATCGGTTTAAGGTTGGTGACGTCACATGCTTGCATTAGAGCAAGACCATTCATTGGTGGATTTACCTTTTAAATTGTTGCATGGAAGCTAATTTGAATCGACAATAGCACAAGTGAGGTAACTCACACTCAAATAACATAGCTTACCTCACGTGTACTATTTTCGATCAAGATTGAAATTCTAAATGAAAACAACCTTTATCTCAAGTTTTGAATTGATCTTCAAGATTAATAAAAATCGAAAACAAAACGAAAACTAAAGTGTCAACAACTAAAACCAAAACTTTTGATCATAAAGTGTAACACACATTAAGGTTAGCATTTAAAACCAAAACTTTGTTGAACATTACTATTTGTTCACAATAAATGTTGCTGATGAACCTGTACTTCTTCATTTCCTCACTTTCCCTATCTACCTCCCTTCTTCCCTCCCCCCGCCTAGCTTGATGTAAAGGGACACATAGTGTGCCAGTGAAAAGGTCTTGGAAATGATTACAACTTTTACATTTGAAATGAACGAAAATTATTTAAATGTCGAATTAAATTTCATTAAATTTTGTTAATTTAGCTTTAGCATCTCAGCATCACACAGACGAGGCTGAATTATCTCCACTTTGAGCACAAATATTTGGGACAAATTACCACATAATTACCCTCGCGCATAAAAAGCAATCATCAAATTAAAATCTGTGGCAATGGGAGACCCAAGTGGTGTGTGGAATGTGTTCAAGTACTTTGAAGGAATTAAAATTACGTTTCATCTTCCATCTCTAAAGAAATTATATCGAGTTGTATCTTCCCTATGGAATAAATACGGTCGTTGAGTGTACTGGGTCTACCAGGATGAGTTATATGGCAAATAAACAGTTACTTCCATACAAAAAATACACAAGTCGGTAATAAAAAATATTAAAACTATCAAAAAAGTTGATAGCATAACTCTAAAACGGAATGCGTACATACAGATAGTAAATATAGTAACTGAATTAAAACCAATACATTATCTGGTTCTTTCTGGTATAAAATATAAGCCAAGAAGAAAAAATACCGTACACTAATGGAAAAATTCAGTGTTGTACAATGAGAGATGAGAGTAAATACTGTAACCCAATGAGAAGTAAACACTGTAACCATCACATCAGGATGTAGTGAATACTGTAACACTAAAAGGGAGTAAATACCTCCACCCCTAAAAAGGGTGTTCACCCCATAAGCCCCAATGGGGGTCCACTGATTATTCATTGTATATTGTTTCAAATGTAAAAGATAAAGAAAATTGAATTAAACTGATGGATTGCCACAAGATTGACACAGACAATACAAATCTATTTAAATTTGTGATCCTTGATTCAAACGCGATTTCATTTCGATCAGAATTTTGTTTGATTGTTTTTGTTTCTTCATGTGTTTGTTTGTGTGTTTGTTTGTGTGTTTGATTGTTTGTTTGTTTGTGTGTTTGATTGTTTGTTTGATTGTTTATTTATTTGTTTATTTGTTTGTTTGATTGTTTTTGTTTCTTCATGTGTTTGTTTGTGTGTTTGATTGTTTGTTTGTTTGTGTGTTTGATTGTGTGTTTGATTGTGTGTTTGATTGTGTGTTTGATTGTTTATTTATTTGTTTGTTTGATTGTTTGATTGTTTTTTTTTCTTCATGTGTTTGTTTGTTTAGTTTGTTTGTGTGTTTGATTGTTTATTTATTTGTTTGTTTGATTGTTTGATTGTTTGATTGTTTTTGTTTCTTCATGTGTTTGTTTGTTTATGTATACGTTTGCTTCAAATTAGACGGCATACATATGTGAAGCAGAGTTGTTTTTTGTTTTTTAAAACTGTAAATGCTAAAAAAAATCTTTTGGAGATTTCATGCCACACCATGGTTTTGATTCCAACATTTCTCCCAAACTTACTTGGAAGAGAATAAATGTTTGATGAACATTTTCAAACACAAGACAATTAACGTAAATACTAAAATAAGACAACTCCAGAACAAGACTAAACAAGAAGGCCGATAACCAAAACGAAACAAAGTGAAAAATTAGATGAAAGAAAAAGTTTGAGAGAATTTACATTGCGCGATAAAAAAAGATTCACCTAAAGTGGAAAGATGAAACACAACACTTCCAACGTAATCAAACAAAGCGGACAAAAAACACACAAGACACACCTGCGTTTCGAGGTGCAACTCCAATAAGGTGATACTTGATTACAATTTACAATCAACCTTCTTTCTTCCCTTTAATTTTAAACAAACAAATCTTTCCAATTAATTCCATTGCTTTGGTTCTTATACAAATATTGTTCTTAGTGTTAGTATCATAAAAAGTATTTGTTAGGATTGTTAAAAATAAATTTCAATTTCTAGTAAACCATGTTTTAGGTTATTGCCAGAGAAACCAGTAATTAAAATTGGAGAAGCCAACGCTAACAAAAATTCTTCTTCTTTCGTTTTTAAACAAATCAAAATCTTTTATTGAATAAATTTTAGTCACAATTTATGTTTGTTGATGTAGAAACCGCATTTAGCTGAGAAAAATAATTTGAACGAGCTAAAATAAGCATTGTAGACGTAACAATAATTATTTCAATCGGTACCATATATATGAAAAATAAAATACTTTAAAAGTTGTTGCCAATTGTTTTCTTTAAAATTAATAGGCGCGGCAAACTCATTGTATAAATTTGAAATATAATTCAGCAATAAGTTAGAACGCAATCAAAAACTAAGAATCTTTCTATAACGCCAAAGTATTCCAAGTCTGCACATGATCTAATAGGGTCTTCGCACTATAATCCAACTACATTCCAAGTCTCTACAGTTTGTAGCCTAAACAAATTTAACAAAAAGTTAATACAACTTTTTGGTTAATAAAAGCAACATTCTTAAGAAGTTGAAAATGTAAATTTAATTGCATTGATAAGTGAACCATCAAAACAAAATCAAAGTTTTTGTTCAGGATAAAGAAAAGTTCTGATTGAAAGCTAATAATATTTTCAAGAATCTTAAGAACATTGATCCTACCGACCACACGTACAGAACATGATCAAATGTACTCACCACATCAATCCTGGGTGTGGGACACTGTCCGAACACCCCTGCAGAGTGGACAGGATCCCCCAGTTCGGTGGGCATGAGAGGTTGTGCCCGGTCCCCGGTACCCAGCGGGCACTGGGCCTTGAAGCGACAGGCGGATCCACACCAGGCGCAGTCATACTTGGCGGGCCTAGTGACGCAGAGGGAGCAGTCGGGGTGGCCGCGGTGTGCCCCGAGGACGCCGCACTTGTACAGGGTGAGGGCGCGCGTGTCCACCACGTGGTCCCGATTCCACACCAGGGTGATCCTCGCATCGTAGGTGCCGGTGGAGGCCTCGTAGTTGTAGACGGTGGGTTCGCACACCACCCGCTGCACCCGGCGACTCAACCCCGTGCTGGAGGCGTTCCAGAGCAGGTCTTGACCCAGATTGGCAGATACACGAGCGCCCACCAGCATTGTTGCCCCCTCGATCTCAACCACACATTGGAAACCCAATTGTCCCACGCGGGGGTGGGGAAGGTTTTCCACGAATAGGGACAACTCGGTCTTGGCGTTGTCCGCCGCAAGGAGCGTTTGGTCGGACCGGATCAGCCGGGGACAGAAACCGGGTCCGTGGGATGAAAGTTGGGCCGGATTCTGAAATGGCAGGACAGCCTTCTATGAGGAAATGTTCCAGAAAATATGAAATTATATTTTTCAAGAACTAAAATAGATTCAGAAACGAAATTGTGTTCAATGTAAATCAAATATATTTCAACATTTCAGAGAAACAATTAAAACTGTTATTAGAAAAAAAAACAAGACAATGTAAAATCAAAAACATTTTGTTGTTAATTAAATATACTTGAGCATTCCATAAATAAGTTTGTATTATATTTTCAAAAAATCAATAAGTAATTTAAAGCCCACATTATTTTCTTAATTGGATATTTTGGAAAGTAGAATTAGTCAATAATGTAACGCAAGTTGAAATAATTAGTTTGAAATTATTGCAAAACTTCTTATAAATATTAAATAAACATAAATAATGTTTATTTATGATAAATACATTAATAAATAAAAAGATTAGACTAGACAGACTTAATCACCATAATTAATCATTGGATTAAACACTATGATCAGAAATATTAATTGGTAAACTATGAAAGAGTTAATAAATGATATAAATCAAGCTTTAGTTATTATTCATCTTTAATCTTATCATGTGAACTAAAAAATGTAATTCAATGTGATAGACCAAAAAATAATTAAAGGCAAATATAAAGCGATCATGCTTAAAGTTTAAAAAAATATCACTATTTCGTCTGAGAAAATTTGAACTGGATAAAACTTTAGTTCTTTAAAATTAGATTATTAAATGAATAACAAATAAATGCTACCGATGTTATATATATAAATGGAGACTGAATGAATGCATCCGCTACAAAAAGTGACAAACCTAATCTTATACGATTAAACACGAATGTTATACAATCGAGCATACGGTAAGTACACTAAATGTATAAGATTCAATAAGTAATGTTTGCAGGAGACATAATAAATGTACGTTGTAATGACGTTTTCAAAGCTATAAGAAACAAGTAAAGACCCAATAAAATAAAATTATCTTTTGCCAAGGCTCAAAAAAGTATTAGTTCATTCTTGAATAAAAAGATTGTTAAACAGCAAAAAGAAGCTTCCACCAAACATTCTATACCGAACGAAACTTTTTTGTATTTTCTAGTGGTACGGGGGATGGGGGATGGGATTTAATGACCCCCCTGAAAGAGGAAATTAGTGACCCCAACAAATACAAAAAGGGGAGATTTCGTCCGGCAAGAACGCCTTGGATTAGTGATTAGTAGCCAAAGCCTCCTTCACCGCCGCCTCCACCGGCCATGCCAAGGGCCAGCAACACACCTCGCGCAGCAGCCTTAGGATGCTTACGTTTTCCCCGGAAACGACGCTGCCGCCACACGCCGACGCGTTCTGCGTACACGCGTTCTCGAACATGCACCAGTTGCACGCCCAAGCACTGCGCACGCACGTCAGGCATGACGCGTGCTGTTTGCAATCGTAGAAGGCGAACTTTCGCGAGACAAAGTCTTTGTTGGTCTCGCTAGATCGAACCGCCAGGGGCACCAATACGTGGTCCTTGCGTGGGGGCAAGCGGGGGCGCTGCCCCGGCGGGGGAGTAGGGCAGGTCAGCCCGCTGGAGGTCACCAGGGCGTCCGTAGGGGGCGCTGACCCCCACACGCACTGGTACTTTGCCCCCAGAGGCAGTTCGGGAAGGGTTCTGATGGTCAGCCGCACCTGCAAGGAAAGAAAACTGGGTCAGGTATGGTTCGGTGTGACATTATAAATACAATTACTATTAAAAATACAAAAAGTTGGTCAACAAATAAAACTAAATTTGGTTAAAATGATTTTTCGTTTAACTGAAATATGATGAAAAATAAAAATTATTGCAGAGAAAAACTTTTATTTTGAATTTTAGGAAAACCAATCCTCAAAGAATGGTTCACATTGCATAAAAAAACAGTTTTATTTAATGATTATTTTTTTCATATAACATTATACAAACATTATTTAATGAAAACATAGAATATGACATTTTAAAAAATAAATTAAACTTAACGACTTAAAACATATATTCTTGAAATTATAAAATTAGAATAAAGATTAAATTACATTTATAAAACATTTTTTAACCCACGCACACAATTTAAGTTCGTTACCGTTTCACACAGCTTCATCCTTTGTCATTCAGCCTAAGGTGAAACAAAAGAGTGAGGCTAATTGCCATCCCACCACCACCACCACGAGACAAGATCACAAAAACAAAGAGGGAAATTAGCGAATGGTCTGGCATGCTCCATTGAAGAGGCGAATAATTCATTAGAGCGGCCATCAACATAAATCTGATGCTATCGTCTCTTTTGAAAGGACCAGCAACAGTAGTTCATTATTCGCTTGAAACTGCGGTGAAATATTCTTTTTATCTGCCCGAACAATGTCAGGCATTAGTCAACAGGGCAGTTACAAATGATGGAATTTCGCGATGGATGGTGTGGACCAATTACTCGACTCGGTATGTGGACAATAGTTCACGTGTGATAGCGACACGATTCCAATGCCTATTCACCCAAAAATACCGAAAACTTACGAGTCAGTTTTGAATGGTAGTTGAAACGAGTAATACAACTACTACGCCGACGACGAAAACGGAGACGACGGAATAGTAACATCTTAGTACAGCTTCGCCGTTGGCACACTCGACAAAAAACAAGTGTGTCGCAATTCTTGAAAATATAAAAAAAAACATTGAAAATGGAAAGAAAACTATAACCATGAATTGAAAACAATGCATGTGTGTGGTAGACATTCATTTTTATAGCATTTGTCAGCAAGTTTGCCCGCCATTGTTATTGATTTTGGATGAAGATATTTCGAATAAATAGATAAAAGGTTCAAGTTATCTCGACAAAAAAACAGAAAGAAATTTTGATGCAAGACAGAATGGCAATGCTAATGATAACCAACAAGAGAGCATTGTTGCAACAGATTAAATTATCAATACATAAACATCCGTAAATATTGAAGAGTTAAAGAGTTGATAATGTTTGGCTTAAATGCCAAGCATAGAGCCATTAGGTTATTCAACACCAGTATATATTGAAGAGGAAGTTCTTCTAGCTAAACAAAGAGATTGATTCAACCGTTTAAAACTAAAAAAAATACAATATTCAATTTCAAACTATTTAGTTAAAACAAACAAATCAACGAATGGTTTTGATACTAACTACAAACTAAGTTCACCTTATGACAGAACAATACCAATTCGACGGAGGGTTACACAAGATTTGCTATTACAAAAATTGGCCTTCGTAAAATGGACTATTATAAACCATGCACAGTGAAATAAATAACTCTTCTCTCGGCAGGGTATTAATATGGTTAAAGCTTGGTGGGCAACCATATTGGAAGATCAAATGTCGATATGTTACACGGTGAGTGTGCCTTGCACCCATAGACTTATGTTATGACGTAATACAAACAAAAATTAACTCACTTAAGAAATGCTAACTTCCATTTAATTGACACGAAAATGAAGCTTCATTCACGATTTTTCAAGATGAAATAAATGATTCGACAAATTAATTTCACCGAATTTTAGTCCGCCGGGCAACCATTAATTGACCACACATTAATAGGTTAATGTTACGATGTTATGAATCAGCAGCAATTTCTTATAAACAGAAGCAGCTTTCATTATATAACATTAACTTAATGGAAAAATACAACAACCAACCATGTCAAAATTTAAATAAATACTTGAAAGTTTTTTTTTGTAAATTTAGAAATGTGTTCCATTACGTAGAACGACACGAATCCAATGGTATCCTAATTTAACAAGATAAATTACGATTGCATACGAATTTGATACGACACAATAATACTCTTATACGATTCGTGTAGACAACCTTAAACACGACTCGTGTACGAATCAATAAGCAATGTTTGCGTTAAAGAAAAAAGTTATGCAACGAAGGCAACAAATGGCCGATGGTTGGGCGCAGAAAGGAACGTTTCCACCTTCTCCTTGTTCGAATAAATCAAACGATGTCAAGTCATTAATAATTAAGAGGAAAGTTCACAAAACGCTCAAAGCCAAATGCACAGATTATCATCTTTTAGTTGTTTTATTCACGTTACATGTTTATTTATTAAAACTAGAGCTAATTATGATGCGATATTCT
This sequence comes from Archaeomysis grebnitzkii, assembly GCA_031471125.1. Taxonomy (NCBI): domain Eukaryota; kingdom Metazoa; phylum Arthropoda; class Malacostraca; order Mysida; family Mysidae; genus Archaeomysis; species Archaeomysis grebnitzkii. The sequence continues at coordinate 4,744 of JARUHE010288683.1, read as the reverse complement.
TTGTGTTCTTGCTAATTGTGATTAAGCTATAACCCTGCTATTTGATTTCATAGTTCATATGCTTTAAAATATCTAAGAAATACATAATTGTGATAGGCTGTTCTTTTTCTCTCATATGTAGCACATAAAGCCAAATAGACTGCATAGTTCAGGCATTTCACGAACTAATAACTTCCAACCAATATATTATTTTCTAAAATGTAGAACTAATATAATAGTATACAAATAATAATAATAATCGCAATAATAGAAGTGATAATGAAAAATAATATTAATAAAATGACAGCAAACGAAGCGCGAATATATTTACATTAAATTAACGAAGTTTTCATAAATGCAATTTTTGACCAAAACAAACAGATGGAAAATTACTTTCTCGACCCCAGATGGGGGTTCAGTGTTTAACCACCACCCACATTCAATTTCAAAAATTCGATCAGAGTCAACATTTATCCTAAGTAACAACAGAGTAGAATTAATATTTTCACCTTGGTATCAATAATGGGAAATATGCTGACCATGCATTGCATATACTGTAGGTTCGTATATGCCATTAACAATGAGTTACTTTCGATGTTAAATATGGATTGACATTAGCACAAGTAAGGCAACCCACATTCAAAGAACAGAGATTACCTCAGTTGTGCTATGGTCGATCTATGTAATGTATTTTCGTCCTCAGGTCAGAACTTATAAGCACCAAATAGTTAGACATACCCAATAAACAATAAAACACTTTGGGGTTATATTTCATTGCCAAAGTTCCGCAACGTCTTCTAAGGACACTAAACCAACGTGTCTATCTGCCCTGCCATTTTGTTGTGTGTAAACAAAGAATAAAAAAGTCATTGGTTGGAGGTTCAATGAAATCAAATGGACACGGTGAAACAAAGCGACTTTTGCGCCTGTTTATCACGGTTAACCCAATTAATAATAATTTAACGTCAGCCGAGTTTTTGGAAAATAGTTTAACAAATTAATAAAAATAATATACACAATCATGCCAAATAGTGTACCCAATTAATGTCAAATAATATACCCAATTAATACCCAATAATGTGCCCAATTAATGCCAACTAGTGAGCCTAATTAATAGAGGAGGCAGATCAGATTTGACTAATCTTGAAAGCCAAACAAATTGTTGGTCTTATCGGACAAATGAAAAATCTTTCTGAAACATCCACTCGGGCAGTCATTAATCATTTAGTTCCTAAAGTGACGAATTCGTTCCACAAAACAAAGGTAATTTTTAATATTAATTTCGATGTATCTTCGTCTCGACGGCAACATTTAGTCAAGGATGAAATTTGTAACTTTTGTTTCATCCCGTTACCTGGATTGTTGTTCAGATATGAAGCCAGATAAATCATGTTGGCTTCCATCTGCTCAACAGAATGCAGTGTGACAGCACCTTAGCAGATAGGCGATCAGTAGGTATATACAAATAGCAAATACAGATAGAAACTCAAGACTCAGGAATAATACAGATTGAAGTAGTCATTTGGAGAATTGTTCCTCCCATCTGTTATGCCTGTGCAACTAACTATAAGCATTACAGTTTACTCTCCACATTGCTATCAGTACATCCATTGCTATTACTACTATCTTATTTTGCTATTTATATTATTGCTGCTGTTAATGATAGTATCTTAAATGTTACATCTATTAAAAAGTTTACCATGCTGGCTTGTGTACAACTTATCTAACAATAATTTATATTAGGAGTATAATTTATTTAGCATTATTACCATTATTACATCTGTTATAACCATCCTCAATCCAGCAATCAAGTAATGCCTTATCGCCGCGTGCATTGCCAATAAAAGACCTCTCTTATCTCACAGCAAAAGGGAAACAAAATCCGCAAATCTGCATCCAAAATCTTCTATTTACAAAGTCAATCTGACTAACCCATTGTTGCACGAAAGGTCGAGATCGATCGATACAATAAGGGTCGGTTTCAGTACTAATTCAACGTATTTTAGTTCAAACGACAATAATGTTCGTCTTTTTAATGGGTTAAACGAATTCACAAAATTACTTTTACGATCACCGGAGTAATTTTCTTGTTAGGAATTATGCGATAATTATCGCGAATATCAACATTATGTTAATGTTGTAATTATGCGAGCAAACACATTGGCTGTATCGTGTAATTGTTGCGAATATTATCTTGGCGAATTGGTCGCATTAAATTAGTCATTATTTACTGAACGATGTTGCAAACTTAATTGTCAATTCATTTATTGAAATAAAACAAAAGTTACTACATGTTAACAATTATAAAAACAAATTAAATGTAAAATAATTAATATAAAATAAAAAGTAAATATAAGATAAAAAGTAAATGAAAAATAAAGAAATAAAACAAAAAGCATTAAACAAATGTGAAACGGAATTAGAACCAACATTATTAATATTTAAGGAAAATAATTTTCGCCAAACTCTGGCTTAGTGCCAGTTATATAAAATAAAACTTTGGCACCGGAAGTAAAAAAACAAAGTTGAATGAATCAAACCAAAGAACTCGTTTTTTGAGTGTCACAGTTGTGATTTATGATAATCAATTCATATTTGAATAATCTATGCAAATAAAAAATGGTTTCTAAATAGTGACCAAATAAAAACAAACTATTCCTTCATCCAACATTCAAGAACTTCTCATACCTTGTCATAAAGTGAACAGGTTGATGAGATAAGATTAACCAAAAATATTAAACAAGAATGTCGGTAAACAGATTAGCAAATTTTATAAAGCTTGAGCATTTTTTTGTTATTAATTCAATATTAATGTTCAAACATATTCAACGTTACTATTTTGTCACACTATACGTTACATTAACATAAGTTAGTTGTTTAAGCATGAAACACACATTAAAAGGTCAAAACTTGCAATACTCTTATGTGTATCTTCACAATATACAATCAGCAAGCCTATGAAACGGGCTTATCCCTGCACCCGTTGGTATTGAGCACCTTAAAACCACATATATCGAATCGAACTAAATAACATAAAACAGGTTAAAAAGATAAAAAGTAATGCTAATTAAAGCCGATAAAATAATCGGAAAGATTTCAAAAAGTGAACCAAACAAGAGTTATGATTTGATCATTTAAGATCCTCACTAGAGGAAGTCTGGCCAACAATCGGCAAGAGAGCTTGGACAGAAGGTAATAAACGGGATGAATTAAATGCAAGCACCAGAATGGACTTAGAAGACACATACAAGAAGGGTCGTTTCCGAAATTAATTCCAACGTATTTTAACCCTTAAGGAGCCAACCAATCGCATGGATCTGATAGGACTCCTGTGTCCGGTGACTAAGGGTTAAATTCAATACTAATTTCAAAGTACTTCATTCTTTATAAAAAATCACTGTGTCGTCAAATGGTTAAGCGTTAATGAAATGCAACCTGCCTGGCGTAACGAAGCACCGAATGGCGAGATTGTTAAATGCGATGGAAATGTTTTCATTTCTTCTCGCCGAGATTTACGATCGTTTCATCAATCTCCATCCAACAATTGTCCGTCTCTGTTCACAGTCGAGGAGAAATTATTTTTTTCCCGGGAATTTTTTATTGGATCAGGGAATGGTTGCAATGTCATCGGTCTTTAGCAGGTGGTCGCCCATCCAGGTACTAGCCAGGTCTCAGGTTGTTTTAACTCCTTTCATGTACAAATATGTGTAAATCATTCCATAAATACTGTTCAGTTTAGTACAAAAACACAAACTAATTCTATCCCAAACACACCTCTTCGATACTAGCAACAACTTTGCAGTTCAAGGTTTTAATTGAGTGTTTTTAAAAAAAATTGTCCAATGAAGGATATCAATGAAAACAAACTTGGGACATTAAAGATATGATTGGGCATGGAATTAAGTCCACATAAGCATTGAAACCACATGCTATTAAGAAACGCCAGGTTCGGTTTGGTTAAGTTAGATACTGCAACTCCGTGTGATTAGGTAGGCTGGATTAGGTATTGTAACCAAAGGCTATTCGGTGATCAGTACATTCAGTTCATTATTTCAAAACAAAAAAAAATAATGCTGTGCCTTGTGAGTAGACTAGAACGATGCATTGCGGGTAATTGGAAAACAATACATGTACACAATTGTTTACAGCAAAACATAAAACTTCGTTAAATGAATATACAAATTATATTTATTTCCAATAAATTATGGATTTACTATAAATCATTAAATAAAACAATTTCTGTTTTACAATAAACATTCATTTTAACAAGATAGGAAAATCTTGGAACGTAAACTTTATTTTGAGACTAATGAATTAAAAGATGATTGAGTATAAAACGAGGAGGATAGAGGACACTGGAATAAGGATAACAAAATATGAGAAAGAGGAACACACATAAATAAAGATAAATATTGAGATAATGTAGAAGCAAACACAAGAAGGAAATCACCAACATAAAAATTCATATTCGAAAATTAAATGTTCCCGCCAAATTTGAGCAGGGTGCCAAAAAGGAAATGTCGATTCTGGCGGGAAAGTTGAGAATCAATTGCTATGGAAGGAAATCCAAAGGAGAGAAACGCCGGAATATCATTAGCGAATATTGTCACAAGACATAACAATTAATCTTGTGTGCTATCAAATTAATACATTGGATTAAGAGTAGTACAGTGAGCGAGAGTGAGTGAATGTCTCTGTGTGTGTGTGTGTGTGTGTGTGTGTGTGTGTGTGTGTGTGTGTGTGTGTGTGTGTGTGTGTGTGTGTG
>JARUHE010288572.1:0-12714 GCA_031471125.1 Archaeomysis grebnitzkii | reverse complement strand
ATATACATATCTGTATGTATATATATACAGTATATAAATGTTTGATTGTTTAAAAAGAACAGAGCTTTAAGAAAACTTTTCTGTGATAAAAAACTAGGGAAACATTTTAAGGGAAGCTTATTATGGAAAAATATACTAAGCACAAACAAAAGAAGCAAATTCATGAAAATTATTTATTGTTGTTACTTTAATTAAAATATTTTTCATAATTAACTAACACGCAATTTGAAAAGATATTGTAATGAGAGATACAATTAAATAAATTCTAATTACATTTTTTTCTGAAAATTGTCTTCACGAAATTATGAATAAATATAATTAATCTAATAATAAACAAATTAGTAATTAGAACAATAATAACCAACTGACATATAAGGCCAAATCTTAATGATACCGTTAATTAGAAAATAATTTAAGTAAGCAAAAATGTATAAACAAATAATTTACTTAAACTTAAAATGCAAATACAGTTTTCTTTTATAAATAATAATTAAAAAATAAATATATTAATAAAAGAATGATTAAAAAATAAATATAATAATAAAAGAATAATTAAAAAATAAATATAATAATGTTAATAAAAATGATTAAAATTATGGTTAATAACGTTAATGATAATTATGTTTGTGCAACTGATGAAAGAAACGACACAAATAATGTTAATAGCAATGTTAAAACATAAATAATTATATAAAAAAATAAAACTAATAATATAAATTAATAATTAAACGTAAGCAAAGTAATAACAATGGCTTTACTAGTAATTATAATAATAATAATAAGGTTCAATGACTCGAGCTTATTGTAATAAAGTTAATTTAATATCTTATTATGAACCTCTCCAATAATGAGCTTAGGTTAATAACAGAAGTAATAATAATAAACCTTTACAGTAATGAAGCTTAGTAATAATGGTGATAATAATACTAATAATAATAACGCGAGCATATGTTTGATAATTATCACCTACTGAAACGTAGTCAGTCACATTAGCATATATTAGAATAAGGTTCCAGTAATTAACTGCCAAAGAAGGGGGGCAGGGGGCTAAGAAGTAAATTACAACAGTCCCCCCTTCAACTTACCCCATATTTCTCACCAATGCATTATTAGAGAAATTTAAGATGTCTATTTTACAAATTTTAAATTGCCTTTTTAAATGTATTTATTGAATTATAAATCATCTAGAACTGTATGCAAAACTGCAATACCTTCATGAAAGCAAACATATTGTTTGGGTGGAAAAATAATTGATAATGTGTGTACAAAAAAGAAATTTAGTATTTTAAAGTGGATAACTTTAATTATGACAGGCATCTCATTTTACCTAATAACAAGTTAATACAGAATTTAGGCCACGCCTACCTGTTCGTGTAATGTTATTTACATTGAACAATATACTTGTTACAGAATGACATAATTCATTATAATTAATATTATAATTAGAACATTCTATACTAATCATTTTGCTCTTCAGCTGTAAATAATAATATAATACACGATATCTAATTAGAATATATATATCCTCATTTGTATATTACTTTACACAGGTATTTCATACTTAGATACATAAGCGAAATGCATTATTTTTGTTTCTTATATTGCACGAAAGAAAATATAAAAATTTTAATCATAAGTTTAGTGATTTACATAAAAACAAAATTTTATTGTTTAAAAAACAGAACATTGAACTTTTTTATAAAACTCATTGAGAAACTAAATACAATACATTATATTTTAAATGTTTTCAACTCTATAGCTAACTTTGTTACTTGTAGTCAAATTAGATAAATTAAAAACTAAATATTTTGAAGAGCTTGTAGATTCAAATTAATTTATTTATATTTATATTTAAAATAAATATAATTTGTAGTTGTCAATAGTGCCAACAATTTTCAATGTTAGCTACGAGGTTAGAAAAACGGCAGCTTTCTCATCATAAACTATTTTATTTTGGTAAGAAATTAAAAAAAAACATAAAACAATATAAAACATTAAGTATTTAATTGGAATTTTTGAGCCTGCAATCAAAGCTTAAGTATAATTTATTTCAATGAATATTTGTTTTCTAAAAATGTTCCACTTTTTTACTGCGTTTTTAATTACATTTTAAGAATCAACAATTGTTTTACTTTTTTATTTTAAGTAATGTCACTTTTCTTTACAATAAATACTTGTTTGAATTTTTTGTGTACACATGCATGTATTCTTTTCTAATTAAGCTATACAAACTGTTGATAACATAAGTACAAACTAGAACAGAGGCGGCCAAGTTTGCTTAATTTAAGAGCCACCTACGATAAAGTTCAAAAATTGAGAGCCGTAAGACATGAAGAAAAAAATTACATAAGTAATTTGAAATTATACTCCCAAAAATAACATCAATAAAATGGAAAACAATTATATTTTTAATGATACTTGTCATAAAAATAGTTTAATCTTTGCTCGTTGAAGGCTTTGATTGAGTTTTCATTTTTCTAGGTAAAAATTTAAAATCTAACTGGAATAATATTAGGGTTGTTCTGAGAAGCTCAGTAAGATAGCTGTTAGTGAGGTTAGCACGTTGTTTTGACTTGACAAATTTCATAATAGAGAAAAGAGATTCACAGCTATAAGTTGTACCAAAAACAGAAAGAAAGCTGAAACCAAATTCCGAAGATTAAGATACTTTGTTTCTGAGATTTGTTTTCAAAAGTCCGTTAAAGATGAGCTTTTGTGTGCTTGTTTCAAAGCTAATTATTCTTGCAGACCAATAAGCTCTGTTTCCATTGAAGTAGCATCTAAGACAAAAAGTGGAGCAATAGGACAATCATCACTGGTTACATAGATTGCAAACGGATTCAAAAGTAATTTCAGCCCTTTTAGTTTCTTGAACCTGTTATAAAAATTATGATAAAGTGTGTCTAAGTTTCCTATGTATCATAGTAATTTAGTCTCTTGAGTTTTAATGTTCGGTAAAGCTGCTAATCTTAATTTAAGGTTGGGAAAGTAGTCTAATTTGTTTGTAGCGATACCTCTTTGAAAAAACTTTATTTTTTTTTAAAACTTAAAATTGATTGAGCTAGTTCTGTAATACCTTTGTTCCCCCCTTGAAGTGCAAGATTTAAATAATGGAGGTGTCTAATGTTCTAATAAAGTCTAATGGTTAATAGTATATTGCGTATGATTCCTTACCTAACGTGGCTGCGTCCACGACAATAAAGAACATCAGATCTTCTAGTTGTGGGTAATTCTTTTTTTTTCATGAAGGCAATAATTGTCTCAAAAAGGGCAACACACTTTTCTAAAACATTGGTAGTTAAAAGCCAGCTTACTGTGCAGTAGAATGAAAGATCATTTGGCTTTTCTTCAAGCTCCAGTTCTAAAATAAAATATCTGAATTCATGGTGTGTTTTGGCACCATTCTAGAAACTTGGGGGCAGTCCACATACTCAATCGCGAGAATGGTTTGATGAGTTTAAATATATTTTAATCTTAAAAGTTTATTGAGTCATATAGCAAACTAATGTTGTCTCAAGAACCACAGTTTGGCCACCCCTGAACTAGAACATACAACTTAATGCAATTAACAATAAATATAAATTATATGAAAAATAATAAGTGGAATGGATTGTCATTGTGTTAGTTAGGAAAATTTCATACCTCTTTAAAACACATGGTTTAATTTTTGTTTCTATCATTTGCTAATTTAAAAAATAATTGGCTTTAATAATGATGTTATTTATATGTCAAAAATGTTTAATTAAACTTTGTTATACAAAAAAAAACTACATGGTGATAACAAGTGGTTGCTAAAAGACATCATTAACATAAATGTAACTAAAAAGATAAAATATGAGAAAAATTTACTATGTTAACAGGAATACTAAAAAAAACAATTTAAAACAATGCAAACAGCAAAATATAAAATTAATTGGGTAACCATACCAACATGAGCGCAATTTTGAATTTTTTTTCTATAGAGTTTTTAGCAAAAATAGCATTTATTAAAACTTTACTATGATGAAATTATAAATTATTGAAATAGATGCAATATTAAAGTAATTATAACATGTTATATATCGCAAATCTAAATCGTACGTCCGCCAATATTTTTTGTAATGATCCTCTTATTTGTATATTTACACTCTGTATTTACGAGAAAGTTGGGTTAAGTAAAGTTAGGTTAGTTTCTGTAGTTTTTTGAAGACTTTACAAAAAATGATTTAAAAAACTTTTATTTATAAGCTGTTCCATTACACGCTGCCGAGTTGTAAATTCCAAAATACACCGTGGTCGTAAATTTAGGTACAATTACGCGCCCGACGCGTTGTATAGATTTACCAACTAATTGTACTATTTTATTTTACAAGAAATTTAAAAATTAATAATGACTAAACAAAATGAAGAAATGAAGAAACAAAATTGTTGATGCAAAAAATATATTTTAAAAATTTTGATTTTTGTAAACAGTCTCTAGTTATTTAAAAAAATTAGTGTTTTTATTATTCTATGGCAGCAGCACTAAGAAAAACTTATTTTCAGTATAGATAAAAATAAATAAACAATCATTTTATGTCTGGTGTTTAAGTATACAAGTTTTATAAATATGTTGTTATGCTATATTATTGTATATTACATACATTATAGTATTATTCACATTAAATGATTGTTATAGAAAGTATTGATAACATTTTGCAAACAGCTCTATTGATTAAAAACGTCAATAATACGTTTTTAAATCAAACCGAAACTATAACGACGGTACTTATATATAATTGTTACGACAAAAATATAATATTCAAGTTCTTAATAAAAATAATATGCCACTATTTCATGCAGATAAATTCATATTACATTTAAATAACGAACTGCCATGCATTAAAAAACACTTTAAACTGGATTGTTTCCTGTTAATCAATTTAAAATGTATTGACACATACTAATATAGTCTCGTAAAAAAATGTTAATGATAATGATAAATCTAGGTTATTAAAGGTATTAATATAACTTAAAATAATGAATTATAAAACAAACAAACACTAAAACATCAAATTGTTTAAACACAATCATGAAGATAAAAAGAAATAATTACAAATAAATATCAATTGTAAAAGTAATTTTAATTATATATCAAAAATATTGTTAATTGACCTTCTACGTAATTGTGCTGACATAAATTAAATAAACAAATGCGTGTTCATTAATTATTTGATAATATTGTCATAAACAGTCATAAATTGTCGTTAACATTTTCATAATGACAAAATTATATAATTGTCTGTCATTAAATTCGTTTGAACGTTTCATCATACTTTTGGGTTTCGATGAATCCTTTATAATGACTTTTAAACAAACAAACAAACAAACAAACACGCAAACAAACAAATAAACAACAAACAAACACATTAGCACATCCTCTTTTTAGTTTTATGAAATATTTTATAATCAATTTTAGACAAACAAGCAAGCCAATAAACAAGCAAACAAGTAAACGAATTAACACCTAAGCTTTTGAGAGTTCGAATTTTGTTATACTCAAATTTAAACAAACAAACAAACAAACACATTAGCACATACACTTTTTAGTTTTATGGCATATTTTATAATCAATTTTAGACAAAGAAGCAAGCCAACAAGCAAGCAAACAGGTAAACGAATTAACACCTAAGCTTTTGAGTCTTTCGACTTTTTTATAATCAAATTTAAACAAACAAACAAATAAATACATTAGCACATACACTTTTTAGTTTTATGCATATTTTATAATCAATTTTAGACAAACAAGCAAGCCAACAAACAAGCAAACAAGTAAACGAATTAACACCTAAGCTTTTGAGTCTTTCGACATTTTTCATAATCAAATCTAAACAAACAAACAAACACAGCAAACAACATTTTTGAATTGTAATGCATCCTTCATAACAAATTTTAAACAAACAAACAAATCAACAAAAAATCAAACACAAAAACAACAAAACAAACCATTTTTTGAATATGAATGTTTCCTTCATAATAAATTTTAAACAAACAAACAAGAATTAATCGAGGGAAGTATCAAATGAATGGCAAAGAAAGTTAATTATTAATTAATTCTAAAACATTAATTATCAATTATTAATCATTAATTATGTTTATTAGTCATTAATTATTAATCATTAATTATTAATTATTAATTATTAATTATTAATTATTAATTATTAATTATTAATTATTAATTATTAATTATTAATTATTATTCATTAATTATTAATCATTAATTTCATTTATAAATCATTAATTATTATTCGTTAATTACTTATCATTAATTATTAAATTTTAATTATAGTTCATTAATTATTATTCATTAATTATTATTCATTAATAATTATTAATCATTAACTATTAATCATTACATATGTTTATTAACCATTAATTTTTAATCATTAATTATATATTAATCATTAACTATAATCATTAATTATATATATTATTAATCATTAATTGTTGATCATTAATTATATTTATTAATCATTAATAATTATTGATCATGAATTTCTAATCATTAATTATTTATTCATACTATAATATTCTTATAAAAAATAAAACCATATTCTTAAGCTGTATCTGTAAGTCCAGCTTCTATAAGCTATATTTGGTTATTGTTGCTCTTGCTTGTTCCTGTTCTAGTTATATTTTCTTCGCTTCAAATTTTTAAGATCTTCAATATATTGTTTTGCTGTAACATATTCAAAATAAAACTAGAGGAAACAAATAAATGTCCCTTGTTTAGTAAAAGTTGTTGATGATTAATTGTTCTTCAATATATTCTAGTTGGGCATTCCTTTAAAGTATTTCTTAAAACCAAAATCTGTGTTCGTTGATCTTACATTATATATAAAATTTTGTGAAAGGTTTTCTTAACAAAAGCTGTTGAGAACAGTTCTTCATTTTATTTCGAGTAATCATTCTTGTAAGATGAAAAACAAAAGGTTTATTTTTGAAATTTTTCAAAGAAACATCTAAAATCCAATTATCTTAAAAAACTATACCTTTTTAGAAATAAAAACCTTAAAGAAGAAATAATTGAGATTAAAAACCCTACATGTTATCCTAAAGAAACATTGCTCAAAAGTTAATAACAAAAAAAACGAGGACAACGACAACAACAACATGGACAGAAATCAAAAATACAAATTATATACTATATAGAGCTTTGTATACACTTAATTCGCACGATCTATAATGAATAAGTTGTTTGTTGTTAGTGCAAGATTTTAAAACTGTTCAACACTATTATTTTACTTATTTTTTTTAATTTATGTTATTATTGTTTATTATTAATATTATAATTGTTATTATTATCATTGTTATTGTTGTTTATTATTAAGCTGTGTCTGAAAGAATAGTTCCTATAACTCACCTCTGATTGTTGTTCTTTTTGGGGCGGTGGATGATTTGTGTAATCTAACTAGATTTTGTAATTTTTCAAAATAATATAAAAAAATAATTTTACTTAAATAAAAATTAGGAACATATAACATTCAACACTGATGTTACTAAGGATTACTAAGGTAAAATGTCTTACGGACTAAACTCCTTAAGGACATTTCAGACGTAGCCAAGTTGTCATCAAGTTCATGGTTAACCAACGCTTTTGTTTGAATTCTTAGAGATAATTTTATTTCAAACAAATGAAAGAAAAGTGTTAATATATTAATATACTGTATGTATAATTATATTTAGACAAATTTAGAATTTTTTAATACACAAACACAGTTTTTAGTACGTAGCATTTATTCGTCTTTGTACATTCATGTAAGCAATTTAATGTAAAGTTTAAAGTAAAATTATATAAATAATCGTATTGTGAAGAAATGTATTATACAATTGTTTGTATTTGAAAGTTGTGATAACTTACCAGAGTAGTTTCCTTACCTAAACATTAAGGCCACATTACATACAATCTTTATAAAACTAACAAAGTGATAATAAACATTACGGCTACATTACATACAATCTTTATAAAACTAACAAAGGGATACTAAAATAGTTGATACAAGTTTTGGTTAACTTATAACCAAACAATTTATAAAATTATGAACAACAGAAGTGATGTATTGTGATAGATGTTTGCTAGACATATGGGTCTGTCATCTTAATTAATGTAATGGCAATTAACAAATAATTAAGAAGTAAATAAAAGACATTCAAAAATAATTACCGAATACTTAATAATAATTAATTTGAAGTATTTATCTTCATTATAGTAATTAACGTCAAATTACAACACCTTGCATTATGTCAATTTACGATTGTCTTTGTAAGATTTTTTTAAATTATGTATAAACAATGAATTTTGTTTTTATTTATACATTCATAGGTGGGATAAAATACTATATTTTTGTGCTGGTATAACGGATTTATAAATAATAAAATCTATTTTTTAAACATTTTTGTTTTTAATAAACTATTTAAACTATTTAACAGTTTGACTTTTTACTCGGAATGTTTGATTAAAGAAATGTAATATAAATTAATCGAGAAGATCGTAAAAATGTTGGCACTTTAATTCCATTAAATAAAAATAAGTTTGAAACTTGACAAGAAAAGAACTTCTTTCACCAACTATTCACCAACACTAGTATATGGTAAGGAAATACTATCATAACTGCCATAGAGGTTGGGTTAAGACTTTCTAACACTATCATAAGGAAGGGAATTGTTGTGAGTGTTGTGTAGACATACTTTTGATGTCGAAACTATAAATAAGGAAATACAGTAAGATTGTAATACCATTTTCTCTCCTGCTTTTTATAAGTCATCTGATCAGTCCATAACCTGTCTCCAACTTTTTCAAACAATTCTCCAAGAATATCGTACACTGCTTCTCAATGGGTCCTTGACCAGTCATATCCATAGATCTGGAAAATTACAAATATTTCAATAAAATACATTATAAAAATTAAATCGACACGTTTTTATCAATTTAATGAAGTAAATTTGTATAGATCCTAAACCAAGTCTTAGGTCAGAGCAGCGTGATTAATTAAAATTATATGTTTAGCTTAGAATCCAATATCTTAAGCAGCTTTTCAATGAAAAAATTACTCTAACGCCTGCAGTATTATTTGAAATTACAAACATACTTATTACACTGCTAAGCATTAGATTTACACCGCATGATCAAAATTAAGAATACATAAATAAATTTAATATATTAAATTAGGGTTATGTCAATAAACCCATCCATTGGCATGAAAACTAATTTCTCCTCATTAGCTTATCACTCAAGAAAACAGAACCTGTTTTCTCCATGAACCTCAGTTCCTTGTATTGCCTCACATTTTATTTCACTTTGAATTGATCATCTTGCACCAAATATAGATTTCAACCTGTGTACATTTTCTTTCATCCAAAACTACCGACTCAACAAAAGATTCTAAAAAACAATTTGTTTCAACCAATAAGTAATGAGCTTTCAGGTTTCATATTTATTTCTTTTATTTTACCTCACATCCAAAATTTTATATAGCCATGTCTGAAAATAATCGAAAGCTTATTTTATACTTTTCTGTCTCCATTATGATATGTGTTTGGTTGCTGATTGTTTTTTATCATTTCCTTTTCTTCTTTTGTTTTTCTAAATCACTCAGGGCTTCCAGTGATGTATGTTCTATACATTAGACCAAGAGGCAAACATGTATAGTTAAAACATAATAATAAATGGAATAAAATATGTAATAGTAAACGTTTTCTTAAGTCAATATAACCTGACAAAAAAGTCTTTTTTGATAACATAGTTATTTATAATAAACATTGTTTATATATAAATGTTTACAGTGGGGTTCATCAATTTTATACTTTAGAAATATTAAGAATTACTGCACAACTACCCATATATTTTACTGATTTTTAAATGACAAAACTTGCGCAAAAAGAATAACTGAAATAAAATAACAAAGAAAAACATTATTACCAATAAAAATTAATAAACCTAATTAATATAATTATTATCAATTATTTAGCCCACATCATCAAAATACTTTAGTTAATGAAAGCTCATGAAGGTCTAAGTGTGATAAATTAACGATGGTGGTATAATTATGTGTAATGTCTGCTTTCTTTGTTTTATTGTGGACAAAATTTATGAAATATTTATTGCTCATTTATCATGATATCTATTTGTTTAGTTTACTTTATTTATCACCTAAATTCATTTTCTTTCAGTTGTAGTCTTCGCATTTTCGGGTTTCTTTACTGTTTTGAATCTTTGTGTTTTTTAACTTTTAGTTTTTTTGATATTTCAGTATTTTTGTTTGTTATTTTTTAAAGTTCGTTGATTATAACATTTGAAAAATGTTTAAAGTCCTTTAAAATTGGAATAGTTCTAAAATTCGTGTGAGATAGTTCACGACTGTTTTTTTAGTTCCTAAGATGAAGAATTAAAAACAATTTTAAACATGTCAGTATATTAATAATATTCTATTAGGAGGTAGATTTGCTAAGCATTGAAATAATTTTATACATAAACTAAATACTAGTAACTAACTAGTTTCTCTATAGTAAGTAATTATCTACTTTACTGTATAGAAGTATTTTAAGAATTTGACTTTGTTCATTCCCATATATATTAATTTATGGAAAAACAATAGTAACTATATTACAATACCAAATAGCAGTAGTTAATTAATATACATTATTTGAGTGAAACAACTATATATACATCGTATGCTATTTTTTTAAATTGTACGAAACTATTCTAAGGAATATCATCGAGTGTTAGATGATATTTTTATCACTCTCGCTCCTTGGAAGAAGTAAATTCCAGAGATTCGGAGGTGAAGGCAAATTCCTACCCAGCGTTATTCAAGGTTGTTGGTTAAGAGAAACTCTTTACCTTGTGGTTTAGGGGTGGATGGTGCTTCGAACATTACGTGGCCAAGTCATGAAATTATCTTAGGATCATCTATAATTTTCGTTATTATCGTACGGTTATCTATTAATATAATTATTGTCAATTTATAGCTAATGTTTTCACATAAATGTAAATAATATCCAAAACAAAATTAAATAATTATCATGAGAGATTTTTATAAATATTAACAGATGAATATATATAAATGCTCTTAACATTTCAATATATAACTGTAATTAATTTAATGAGTAATACAGGTAAGTTGAAATTAAATGGTTAACATCTTTTTGTTTAAAAATGTCAACATATTTATGAATTGTTACACTTAAAACCCTATAATAATTGAGTATAATAATTAA
The DNA here is from genome assembly GCA_031471125.1 of Archaeomysis grebnitzkii. Taxonomy (NCBI): domain Eukaryota; kingdom Metazoa; phylum Arthropoda; class Malacostraca; order Mysida; family Mysidae; genus Archaeomysis; species Archaeomysis grebnitzkii. The sequence goes on along the minus strand of JARUHE010288572.1, from coordinate 1,479 downwards.
TAAGACAATGGTAAGATATATCATTGAGAATATTTTCTAATGATGAAACAAGACAAGCTCACATATAGTTATAAAAATCCCAACTATAAATTTCACAACCATAACAATATTACAACGCTACGGTTTTCATAAAATGCATAGTAAATTCCAAGAATTAACATAAGAAAACACGACAAGATTTTGTGTGGTAAACTAGTATGATGGCAAACTCAAACGTTGCTTAGGAATCAAATGGGCAAGAAGCATGACTGCTGCTAAGTTGTTGTTTAATTAACCCAAATAAAAAAACGACTTTTTGCTTCTTTCAACAGTTTTTATCTAAAAACTAGTCATTATATATTTTATTATTATATATATACGGATTAGTAAACCATCATTTTCAGTATAATTATGAAGAATAAAGTGAAATAGCATCACAAACTAAATCATGATAGATAGTAATTAGAGCTAAACAAAAACTATGAAGTATCATCATTTAATTCTATTACAAATTGAGATTCCATCTTGAATATTTTACAAATTGAACAATAAAACATTTTTATTCATTAAGAAAAGTGAATTATTTAAAAATGAACGTATATATCTGAAAATCAATAAAAGGAATTAACATTTAAAATAAAAATCTAAAACTAAAATTCAAACTTCATTTTTTGAAAAAGGAAAAATTCAAATAAATTTGAATAATTTTTAAATTTTGGTCAATATTTTTATATAAACGTTTTTAAAAGTAAGACTTTTGTAGATTAAATTGTTCCTCTAAAACCTCAAATGATCTGTAACAATTTTAAATAAAAATAAGCTGAAATAAAAGATGATATCAGAAAATGTATTTTTCAACTTTTTCCAATGCACGTAAATGGTTTTATCCAATAAGGGACCGAACTTAACATACTTTTTACAGCCAATGAAACAATTATTTTCATCTTAGCTGTTACTAAGTTTATGAATTTCTGTTGAAATGCAAAGCCAAAATGTATGTTTTTTACATACAGTTCTTTATTATTATTCTTATTATATTTTATAAATTCTTATTATTTTTGTTATTATAGTTTGTTATTATTAGTATTGATATTTATTATTATTAGTATTATATTTTACATATTTTTATTAGTTTTCATTATTATAGTTTATTATTATTAGTATTAGTATTTATAATTATTATTATTATTATCTATTACTATTATTATTATTATATTTTATATATTATTATTATTTTTTATTATTTATAGTTTATTATTATTAGTATTATTATTTATTATTATTATTATATTTTATATATTATTATTATTTTTTATTATTTATAGTTATTTATTATTATTATGGCTAGTAATTATTGATATTATTATTAATTTCTACTATGATAGTAATAAATAATAATAATAAACTAAGTGTATCGAAATGAAAAGACAAAATTTATGTTCTTTACATACAGTTCTTTGTTATTAAGTTTATTATTATTATTATTAACATTTTGTATTA
>JARUHE010288464.1:0-12716 GCA_031471125.1 Archaeomysis grebnitzkii | reverse complement strand
CGGTAAAATGGCAAATCAGAGGTTAGTGTACTTACCAAAATGTTAAGTGTTTCCATTATTCTGTCCAACCCCTGTATTTGAACTTTGAAATAGTTTTTGTAAACTTATCTTAAAATAACATCTTAACACTTCAACCGTTTCTTTTAACACCAGTGATGCATAAGCCTAATGACTTATTCTATCCTATGTAACACTAGTAAAACAACCAAGTTGGTTTATGTTTTTGATAAATTTACAGTATATAGGCAAATATTTGCTTATATAAATTTATTGACTTTATTTTTATCACTGGTGTTACATAAGATTTAATAAGCCATTATACTTATATATCACTGGTGTTACAAGATACAGGTAAAGTGTAAAAAAATAATGTACTACACATTGCTAAGTTTACATTTGTTCTCCAGGGGTGTATAAACACCCAAGGGTTAGAATTAACTCCCATGTAATAGTACGCAAATAAATTAACTTGAATTACGAAATTATTAACACAAAATCATTTGGAGATAAAATGTGTAAGAAATATTTTTTTTTTAAATTGGTGACTAACAAGTCTAAATATAAAGAAATTCATCATAAAACCTCCCCATAAAGGAAGAAATAATTTACAAACTTAACATAATTGACAAACATTTAATTATTTTATCAAATTAAAGTTTTATATCTTTTTGAAAAATAAACAAGGAACAAAATAACTAACAAGAAATAGTCATGACTAATTGTACAGAGTTTCAAACTAAAATCACCCATGAAAGATTACGAGAAACATTTTCTATGACATCAATGAATTAGAATATATTGAATTACGAGTCAATTATTAGCTGATGATTCAAAGCATTTCACTTAAGTAGCGGACTATACTTCCGTGAAAAAACCCATTCTCTGGCTCATCAATTGGGACTTTCTTAAATAGAAAGAATTGCCCTACAGAACACTTTTGGGTTGTATTTAATTATTCAATTATAAACCATCAATTAATGTTTAGATAACAGGTAGTATCAATGTGTGTGCCAATAAAACTACAATTGGGTGTTTTCTAAACTTATTCAGCTTTTTAAACAACAACAGTACACATAAGACCCTTTTTCACCCCTGGGTACTCATCACGTCAAATGTTCTCACTTTTTTATATCAAGTTGCCATTCCTACAAACCTACACAAGTCTTGATATATGCCTGTACTTTACCAACAGTAATTTCCAGCAATTACTGGGATGAATAAAATGATGACAATGTTAATGATTGATTGGCTTACTGCGGACTTTAATTTAATTTTACATTCAGAAATAACATCGGAAAGTTTATAAACATTAATTTATAATGTAAACGCAAACATTTTTGAGTGGTATTGTAAATATTATAAATCTTAATGGCTTTTTTTATAACAATAAGGCGAGGCACCAAGGTTTTCCATTGGATCTATGCACCAACCAAGCTTTAATGTTAACATTTGATCAAATTTTCATTTTACATTTGTATTAAAATTGAATACGAATTGTGGATAAGTTATTCACCAACAAAAGTTGTCTTGGGAGGTGTTTCACAGGCAATATTTGGATTGACAATAACACATTAAAATAACAGATCTTACCTCACTTGTGCTATTGCCAATCCATTTGTTCTATGCGACACATTTAATATTATTAAATAATACTTTACAAAAATTTTGTATTTATTTGTCCTCAAAAAATTCAAATAATGTAAAGCCCGAGTTGTTATTTGTTGGCATTGAAATCAGGACATTCAATTATGTTCAATATTCCAGGCTCACCATCAGTGGACATAATTCTTGGATTTTTAAACGGCAGAAACTCGGTTAGGATTATTGGAACACAAAAGGTCTGAAGTTAGTATGGGCATCACTTGATGTTAAAGACCGACAATTTCATACCATCACATTTCACACAAGAAATGGGAGATTAAAAATAGAAGTCTGGATGTTCAAAATTGGCTCAATGCTCACATACTTTAGAAGATTTCAGTTTTATTATATTTTTAGAAATCTCAATAAAGAGTAATAAATGAAGAACTTAATTTCATCCAAAACAGACATTCTCAAAATTTAAAATAGAGAAGTAAAAAAATAAAATGGATCAGCTTAGAATATAAGAAAAATCTGCAGTAGCTTAATGATAAATTTTAAAATATTTGGGCACAGTTCAAACAAAATAGCTTGAATGAAGACCATGGAAGCCTGTGTTATTTGCACAGTTCAAATAAGTGTGTGGATGAATTCATGGAAAGGTGCAGCAAAATAATTGTTTGTGACAGCTCAAAGTAAGGAGCATCAAAACAATTAGTTGTGACATCATTCAAAGTAAAGAGCATAAAAAATGGACTTGAAAAATGAAAAAGTGAGGCAAAATAATGAGAAAGCGTCATTCCTCTGTGCTAGAACTCACCCATATACATACCAGGAGCTGGCATTTGAGCCTGAGGATATGGTTGTGGTGGGTAGGGTTGTGGTGGATAACCTTGAGGTGGGTATGGTTGTGGTGGGTAGCCTTGAGGTTGTTGAAATGCACCCGGTTGTGGTTGTGGGTAAGCCCCTGGTGGCGGTTGTTGTTGTGCGTAGGCATTTGGAGGCATTTGCTGCAGAGGTTGCATTACAGCAGCAGATTGATCATTATCTGAAAGTAAAAATAAATTAGCTTTTATAAAAAAATCCATCCGTATAAACACGTGCAAAATATTTATTTTCTTTTGCAATTGTAATACCAAAAACAAAGTGAATGAGCAATTCAAAATCAACCTATAGCCATACATTACTGTGATAGAATCTTTTTACAGGTACATTTAAATTCCATTATATAGACTAGATTCAAAGAAAAATGTTAATTTTTTATTGATCAAAATAAAAAAGAAAAACTTTATCCAATATTACATTCAACAAAAAATAATTGTTCTATTCACCGAATTATATAATTATGTATGTTAGCAATATAACTTTGGGTAATTTCGGTTAGTACAAAAGAACTACTATATATAGCCAATAGTCTAATTTCATTTATTACTTTCATATGGGATGTAGTGTTAATACTTAAACTGCTTCTTGTAACACCGGTGATACACAAGTATAATGGCTTACTCCATCATATGTAACATCAGTGACATAAAACAAGTTAGTTTATGTTTTGATACATTTATATTTATAATTTATATTGTATCACTGATGCTACATAAGATGGAGTAAGCCATTATACTATGCATCACCAGTGTTGCAAGAAACGGTTAAAGTGGTAGGCTAGAAATAATTTTCACTCACTTCTGTGAACTGCACCTCTGTTGTTGCGTTTCTTGTACAAAAGACAGAATGGACAGCAGCAGCACAAGATTATGCAGATCAAAAATATCCCAACTATAACTGCAAATATTGTCCCGATGATTGCCGGAATACTGAAAAAAATACAACGTTAGTTTTTACCATTCCACAAAAATATTTTTTATCTAATTTAAATTTAGTTTTTAATATAATTTTTTTAAATTTATTTTATGTGGATATTTAACAAAAGTTTTAGTATTATTATTAAGAATGTGTGCAGAAAAATAAGAAATACTAAAAACCAAAGGATAAAAAGTTGTTCAAAGATATCCATCTGTCATGTACGAATAAAATTAAGTTCACAGAATGAGCACAAAGACTGATCCAAACTATGGATCCGGTGATGTTTTTCTCATTGATTGTCAAATGTATTTTTATTACGCTTTGAAAAGCAAATTAAAATGCACGAAACCAAAAGAAATTTCGTGGGAACAAAAAGTTGCAAAGATTTTAACATTATCTGGTTAGGCAATAATAAAATTATTCAGTGGGATTTTACAGGTGTATATTAAGAATAAAAGGTCACAAATAATTTGGGTATGGACACATAATTTAAGAACTCTTTTCTATAATGAGCAAAACAATCTACTTCAGTCTAATGTCTACAACAATCTTACTTTAAAATAAACTAAAACAAAAAACAACAAACCTACATTAAATTAAGAAACCAAATAATTGCTGTATTTTAATATCAAGCATATAATTTTAATGTAAAACAAAACATATACTTTATGACAAAACTAATAAATATGGAGAAAATTTTTATGACATATACCTTCTATAAATACCTTGCATGCAGTCATGAAACTGTTAAAAATTGTTCTTTTTTGTAAATTTTGAAACTCCAATTATGGCAAGCAGAAGAAAATGAGATGCATTTTAGGATACATTCATGCCAGTGCATTCCATTGATAATGATGCCTCCACATTATCAAAACACTCAAAATTTTCAGATAAAATCCTCCACATCAAAACCAACCTATAACTACACACCTCCCAACTATGGCAAGCTGCACATCACTCAAACCACCCATGCCATCCATTTACACAACAACAAGAAAACCCAAGAAACATGAAACAAACAATATTCGACAATAACAAAACTACACAATCCCCCAAACAGACAACACACCAAACTATCAAACACCTGAAACTCATATACACAAACATTCATGAATCACACAAACTCTCCATACAGGACAACCTCAACAAAGCAGCCCCAGACATAAACAATAGTGAACAAACCCTGGCACAGCTCAGAACATATAAATCTCCTCACCTCCACAAAATAGCTCCCAACCCATACCCAACACCAAATTGCCCCCTGTGCCAACACCACACATAACACTGCACACCTGTTTGCATGCCCACATATGTGGACAGACTTGGCCCAGGAGGCCCTCTGGACAGACCCAGTGGGGACATTGGGCCTGTTGGGGTGTGGGCTGGACCCTCCAACAAGAGGACTCCATCCTCTATGTCGAGAATGGAGTGGGGCTAACAACAACACAGGACAAAGATCATAAATATCACTTCATAAAATATCTTAAATATCCGAGAGGATAAAGGATGTTCAGAACCTAATCTGAGAAGCTCAAAGTCAAGACCTAAGTGCCTTACATGGTTAAATTAAACAAAAAGATACTAATTTGAATGAGTTTGAATGTATTTAAATGAACATACAATTAAATTTTAAAAATTCAGCATCATAGCTATTTGAAATTCTATTTACTTCAATATTTAATTTCTAACACAAATTTGCAAAACACAAAATGAAAGAGATTCAAATTTCAAAAACAGTGTAATAAATTGTGCATACATTGTACTCTTCTCAAAACTTAGGAGATGTTGTAAAGTAGCGAGATGTTGGTAAACTGCTGTGCCAACCGAGATCTATTTCTTATGCATTATTTATTCTTCCGCACCAATGGATGTTATTTTCCTCTCGGTTTGAGCCAACGTAATTTTTTTCAAATACAGTATCACTTCAATACTTGATATTGATTTGTAAGATTTCAACAATGAAATAATCTTGTTCAATGATCTTCTGACATAAGAGTGTTTTCACTTTTTAGAGTGCATACATTGCAGTCAAAATAAGTAAAAAGTGATCAAGACACCAGATGATGCAAGCTCAATTAATGTATGCCAAAAATAATCTTATAGCTATAATGGTGAAGTGAACTCGCATTGTGAAGCTATTAAACTATCTTGGTGAATAGAATTTTGCTTAACAAGACATTACTTAACTTATATAAATTAGGCTCCGAAGGAATGTGTGAAGTTTAATAAAAAAAATTGTCACTTAGTGATTTAAATTCATGTAAAATTGGGCAGTTTATAGTATTTTAGTACAAAGTGAAGTTATTTAATGTATTAACAATTATAAAAAATGTATTTGTTTCGGTTTTGTTAGTAATATATTTTTAAAAGCTATCTCAAATCTTTGTAAAATTTTTGTTGCATAAAATTTTACAATAATTTGTTGAAAATTTATGTTCGTTAAATGCACACACAAACCCTTTCCATACTCTAAAGATTAGGCAAGAACATTAACGGAAGACAATCTTTTCTAGAATATTTTCCACCTCTGGCACTCGGCTAAGCAAAACATTGAAGCAGGACTTACGATTTCAGATAGCCACCAGTCGGATCGATCTTTTCCACTACTTTTTTCTCAATTTTATCCTTCGCTTTGTCTTTTATTTTGTCCTTGACCTTATCTTTGATGTTTTTAACACGGTCACTTACTGTACCATTAATTTTATCCTTCACTATGTTTTTAACCGTATCACACATGCCTTCCTGCTGCTGCACTGAACCGGTGACCAGGGGTGGTTCTGTTCCTTGCAGCTTCAGGCTTATCGGTCTGTCAGTGAAGAGAGAGGGTTCAGCTTTTGCTCGACAAATTAAACAAAACTAATCTAAGAATACTTTCTCATGCTCTCCTGACTAACATTAAACATTACTTTATTAACATAAATGAACAATAACTGAATGAAAAGCACCCAAATATGGTCAAACACAGACAATAAGCTGATTATAAAGTAAGTGTAAATGTTTTTTCACTTTAAAGTTAATACTTGAGAAATAAATTAAATTTGAAGCAATTAAAAACATAACTTCATTAAAATTACATAAAAATAGAGAACATGGTTATTAAAAGCAAAAATCATGGCAGCCCATAATTCACACAACTGCAATACAGTTACACTCACTTTAAAACCTTTCTAATTTGAAACAAAGTTAGAACAAATAATAGAATAATTAAATCTTATAAACACAAACACCTTAATTGATACAATTGATTTACTCTGCAAAAACCATGCAATAAGCTACATCTAACTACAATAGAGACGAGTTTTAATTTGTAAACAATCATTCATGAGTTATAGAAGCTTCAAGAACAGTACACTACTTATGGATTGACAATGGCATAAGTAAGGCTATTTGTATGTGGGTTATCTCACTTCTGCTATTGTTGATCCATACAAACTATTATGAACACAACTCAAAGAATTGATAAATAGTCAAGGGTTTATACCTAATGATTATAAATTGAATTATAGTATCTTTATAATATAATTGAATGCAATTTATTATTAACAATGGCCATATTGCATCAAACTTTAGATATTCTCTCCATGCTTGATCAGCCATTACTTTTATTTGTGTTTATTATATCCTTACCAGGCTGTATTATTTATTAATCATACCAAAAAGATTAAACCTACATGTTGTTGTGGGCCAATACTTTAGGCTTCCACATTGTCCACTCCAATAGTAATTCCTATGGAGCATGTGGCAAAGATAGATCTAAAGCATTGCACTGCTTTAGTGTATGTTAATAATGACATTAATGCATCATTGGAAGTTTTTTTTTTCAATAAAAACAATTGTAAATGTGCCAATCTGAAACTTTTGTGTAAATTCTTCAGCACCTATGCTAAAACCACAAATGTTTTTCCTGGATATTGTTTATTTTTGACATTCCAAAAATAACTAAAATATTTTCTTGCAAATTTGCATCAAAGCTTTACCTGACACACTGTATCATATCCAAGCAAGTGAATCAGAATTAAATGGTCTGTCACACAATGGCTTGCAGATCATAATTTATAACCATGAGTGTTGATAATTTTTTTCTATCTTTTATTTAAACCTTTACATAGCAATAAATTCCATTTATTTTTTTTGCACTTCATAATAAATGGTGTGTGTAAACTTATGAAAAAACTATGTAAATATGTTCTATTGCAGAAGAATGTTTATTTTAAATAGCATTTCATATATGAAAAAATAAGAAGAAGAATTACCAACATATGAACATTATACAAAGCTAGTTCTGGCACAATCAGTAAAGGATAATTTAATGTTTTTATATAACAGTCAAAAAGGTACATCAGTTACTGGTCACTTGGTGAAATGTTGCTCTATAGAGACCATGTTTATTATTCACACTAGAGAACAATCTCCTGTGTTTTCCATAAAACCAAAGAGGATTAGTACAATTATGCATTTTAAAACTAATCACCAAACATTTAAATGCAGTTTACCTATAGTATGAAAATCTTTCTTACAATAAGATAAAAGTAAAATAAACTTTTCCAATTGTTTCATGAATTTTTGTTAACTTATAAATTAACGAACCCAGCAAACTATAATAACCAGGTTTGGAAATAATTCCCCAGATGCATGCCATGTTAAGGTTCCAATGTTACACAACCATGTAGCGAGTAATATCTAAAAGAGCTATTTCAAACCTTTAGGTTAGTTTAATTAAAAAAACATTAAGCTAAACATTAAACGATTAAAGTGAAACTAAAAACAGGTTTTAGATGCCAACAAATAAGGAAGCATTAAAATAGGATTTACAGAACTGACACTTCAGATAAGCAACGAATAACAACATGGCAAACTCACGCGTTAAAAAAAGACGGAGATTTGCGCTTTAATTTCCAACTTGCTACACTCGGTGCATCAATATCACCGGACAGTTTATCGTCCTTAATTTCAGACCTAAGTGAATTTCTCGTTTATTAAAACTTATATGAAACTTTGGGAAAATCTGAAGGTTGTGCAAAAACAATTATTCCACAAAAAATTATTTCAAACAGCAACAAATTCAAAGATATTAGTCTGTATTTTACCAAAATGGAGAAATTATTTCACAGAGTACATAAGGATAACAAAAATTTTTTGCCTCTCATAACTTATACAATTATAATCATGCAAAATCCTCATGACACCTTCACCATTTGCCAAACTAGCCAATACAAATTCATTTAAAATGATTCATCATTATACCCGTACTGCCCATAAGTATTTTTTATACTATTTTACAGATTTAAATTTAGCTGTAAGAGACTTTTGCTGTACTCAATTTTTACTTGAAAAAACATGAATAAATGCTATGATCTGATGGAATATACAACTGACATTTAAAGAACTATATTAATACTTCTCTATTATTTGTTTTAAATAAACTTTTCAATAAAAATCTCTGTTAATTAGGAATGTAAAGAAAAAATGGCCAAATTCCTAAACTACTAAAAGGTCTACTATTTAAATATAAAATATAAGTTTTTTGAAAAGTTATTAAGGCATTCTACTTTAAATCTTCAATTCTTTCATTTGTTTTAAATAAACTGTTCAATCAAAATCTTGGTCAACCACAAATTTAAAGAAAAAATGGCCAAGTTTCTAAGCTACTGAAGCCGTAATCTCAACCGGCTTTTTTTAATTCAATTGCGTCTTTTATGTGTTTTAAAATTTTTTGAATTTAAAATGTATCACATATTCGAATTGTATCACAACGAGTTAAAAACACATTGTTATTCGCTATAAATTCAGTACATTTCAGTACTAAACAACGTTTGAATCAAAAATTCAATTAATTTTGGATTTACCTTTACAAGTCTATCCACTTTTAGAAATAAGGAGAGCCACCATTTGTATTTCACTTTTCAAATTGCTCATGATTAAAAATAGCCAGTACATATTTATAATAAATTTTTTATTGTTTAAAACTAAAACAAAAACATTGTTTCACCGTTTTTATAGATATTTATAAACAGGGTGTCAAATTTTTTTAAAGTTAATAAGGCATTCTACCTTAAATCTCTAGTTCTTTCATTTGTTTTAAATAAACTTTTCTGTAAACATTCAAATTTAATGATAAAATGGCCGGGTTCACAAACTCCCTTGTGAAAGGTATGTTTTAATAAACAAGTATTAATTTGACAAAAACAAATCCTTAGTAATACCAGTGTAGAATTTCATGATTGTTATTTTCATTTAAGAAATTTTTTTTGCACAATTGTTTTTGAAAAATGGCAAAATTTAGTTCTGAGTCCACAAATCATCTGCCGCCCCAACAACAACAATCAGAGGTCAGCTATAGAAGCTCATTTTTCACTTTAAATACTGAAATGACTCCTGCAGAGAATTCTAAAAATGAAAAGCCGCGGCATTCACCAACATTTAATCTGGTTCCTATGATGTTGGTATTTAATCATAAAATTGATTGAGTTAAATAATAGGATTTAAGCAGCTAATGTGATGTATTGTCCTGACAGTCCCTAACATATTAAAATAAGTGCAGCAATGTAATAAACTCAAGCTACGCAGATTTTCACATCACAAAGATATAACATCTCCTGAGATGAAAAATAAAATGTTTTGAAAGTAAAAAGATTTTTGCTTTTTGCTGTATTTAATAGATGGAAATGCAATACATATACTCTTTGAATTAATGATGAAAAATCCTACAAAGAAAAACAGTTAAAAATTACTAAACAATTTTCTTTCGATTGTCTTTGTTACCCAACAGAGAATTTTTCTCATTTTTACCACAGAAAAAATATACAGCTCCACCTAACAAGTTAATGATACAACATTCACATCTTTCATAAAATTAAAAAAGTTGTTCCTATCGTTACACATCCATAAAATTTAATTAATTTTTCCTATTGTTACACATCCATAAAATTTAATTAATTTTTCCTATTGTTACACATCAACAAAACTAAGAAGTTACAATTGTGCTCGTAAAATTGAAGGATCAGTTACCATTTGCAAGTGTCATGAGAACCAAATGTTATGGTAAGAGACCCAACTACTGATCAGTTTTAAAATAAGCAAACCTTTGTAAGACAACTTAATGGTTTATTTTATTTTATTGTGAGCAATCAAAATATCATATTAGCACTAGAACTATAGTGCAATTATTTTGATTCATAATCATTTAATTAGTCATTTTACACCTAATGTTAAGATTTCACATTTCAAGTATTAACTTGACTTTTTCTTACTATCTAATGGGTAAAATTTAATTGAAATATCTGGTTTTATTACATAAAATAAACAAAAAACAAAACTGCCAATTATATCCATTGTTCTAATGTTAAACAAGTATGAGAAAATTTGTAAATGAATTAAGGCTGTTACCAAGTAAAAGTTATGGAAACAACAACATTACTGTAAAATAAAAATTAAAAATAAGAAAAATTTGTCAAAAATGTAGTAAGTGGTGTTCAACCAGATCTGAGTATTGTAAACCTATTATTTTAATAAACTTTTCAACATTTAACAGTATTTACCAAAAAAATGCCTTTGAACAAAATTTTTCAGAATTAAATATAAAGCCATTTATGTGCAATAAAAACATGTAAATTAAAAACAAAAAAGAAATTATTATTTGTCAAAAATCTACTATTTAAATGGATATTTATTTTACAAAAAAAAATTCTTGGACAATATTTTTCATAATTGTATACAAAGGCATCCATGTTCAATAAAATATATTAATTTAAAATTTTGCAATGAAAACAAAAACAAGCACAAATAGGTGCTACCCATTGAAAGCTGTGTTTTTATACTCAAAAAACTCTAAATTTGGGTAACTGTTGAATACAATGCTATAAATTAATATATAAATTCTTCCCTTTAATTTGTTTGCAATAAAATTATCTCTAAACCTTCAAATAAAAATCTTGGTTAACCATGAATTTCAACTTTCTTATAACATGTATGTTTTAATAAGTAAACACTGATTTCACAAAAGAAGGTCCTTAGTGGCACTAGTGTTGAATGTTATGTGATTTATTTCAATTTTTTTATTTTGTAAAAATGGCAAAATTTAGATAGTCTATAAATCATCCACCATCCTGACTACACCAACGGCAATCAGAGGTTCATTATTTAGGCTGGTTTTTCAAACACAGCTTAATAATAAAAGTTGACAAGTTGATCAAATATTTTTGAAGACAACTCATCCAGCTCTCCTGTGGCTCCATCCCAACAATCAGTAGCAAGTTATAAAGCCGAACTTTCAGTCACAAAAATTTAGGCTAAAGAGGCAAATAAAATGGAACACTTATGTCGATAATGATAAACCACTATGGTGAACAATAGTTTATGGATCGGGATGGTACAGTTGAATAAGGCTTTATTGTTCATGTGGTTTGAAGAGCGAACCCTGGATGGCCGAGGGCAGAAGTTTAAAATTTACTTCACATTAATGCCCGCAAAGTCATAAACTTATGTCAATGTTTGATAAAATCTATTTTAAAATATATCTGGTGGACCTTCAATGTAAAAGTTGCTTCAATTTGATGCATTGTTGTCAAAAAAAATGTATAAAATGAATATTTCAATAGTTCAATTGAAAATGCAAGAGATTGATTTTTAGCACTATAATCTACTGTCACCCAGCATTTAAGTCTACAATTACAAGAAAAATCATACAAAAGCAGATTTTCTGTGATATTTTTTATATTTGTATGAAAAAAAAATCTAAATTTAAAACTCAAATAAAGCTTTTAAAAGCAAGTTGAATATTATAATGAGAAAGGTAAGTTTTTAAAATGTGAAAAAAATTAAATTAAAATCATTGGAAATAAAAATTTAGTAACTAGGAATAAAAACAAATTTATGCACTCTCTTACTCACTACACTTACCTTGACAGTCTCCTTTCTAAATAACAACCAAAACTGGTTCATTTGTTAACAAATACAAACAAACAAGATTTTTTTTAACATACCTATCCATAAACTTGTCCAACGTTTCATCGTCTATGCCAAACTCCTGAAACAGACTCTCGCAACAATACCGATTATAATCGGTCCCACAGCAGAAGACTTTCTTTGGGTCATCACCAGGTCGGGGACATTGCATGTCGACTGAAAACCCAAACGCAGTTTTCTGTTCGCATCGCAAGCCAATTGCTAGAAAGAAATTAAATCATTACAGGCATTTGTATTACAGCCATTTGCTAGAAAGAGATTAAATTATTACAGGCATTTGTATTGTATTGTATTTGTATTACAGCCATTTGCTAGAAAGAGATTAAATTATTACAGGCATTTGTATTGTATTGTATTTGTATTACAGC
>JARUHE010288463.1:0-21603 GCA_031471125.1 Archaeomysis grebnitzkii | reverse complement strand
TAGATAGTAAACTACCTATATTATTGAACAAAACCAACCTCGTATTTCTATCTTTTTTCGTTTTTTTTATAAATCTTTTCTTCAGGTGCGTCTCCATACTTTCAAAACCCCTAACGAGACGCGGGTAGACCAGTGCAGACGCATTTTTCCTTTTTGTTTATTTAGGCCCCTAATTATTTCTATGGTCTAAAATGTAAATTTACTACCACTTATATCTACCTTATAATGGCTTACACCTATAAAATGGCATTACAACTCTTTTTTTATATAGCTAATGTATTATTATTATTTAACCAAATTAATAAATTCATATTTTTATGTATTTTGTAATAAAATATATAATATATTGTTTTTTTTTATCAAAAATTGTAGACTGGTGTTCTTTTTGGGCAGTCACTGACTCCAGCTTGCGATAGTTGGGACTGTCTGAATTAAAGGAACAAAAGCCGGTCTTAGTGAAACATGATAAAATTATGACAGTTTACTCTGAGGTTTTACTTTGCAAAATATGTCTGTAAAACACCTTCTCCCTGACTTTTTACCCACGTCATTCCGGCATCTTTCCAGGTAATTTTTAAAGTCTAAAAACTTTACATTTGTAAATATCAGCATGAGACTTTTGTAGTTGTTTCTTTAAAAATGCGTCTGCACTAGCTTTGGGTCTTATTCGTGGTCCAATAGAGAGGGAAACTGTCCGCCATTTTTTTCGTAGTCTATTATTTTTTGATGATTTGTTTATGTGATCTTCTGAAACAAACAAACATTTGACAAAAATTAGTATTTGGTTTTTGAATAAATTGTAAGATATAGTTTGTCAGCATTTAACTCAGAAAATTGCAAAAAATGTGCATTTTTTTATTTTTTATTTTTAACTCTGTAAGTTGATAATAAAAAATATCAAAAAATTGTGAGTTTTGTCATTAAGCGGTTTTATATGTCCCATTTAAATTGCAAAGATCGGTTTGTTTATTTTTAAGGTTATAGTTTTTTTTTCTTAAATTCGTCTCCACTGGCGCATGCGTCTGCAAGGGGCCCTCAACCCTAACAGTTTTTTCTTAAAGTTTTCAAAGACAGTAATAGAATAAAAAAAATCTTAATGTTTTTAAGACAATATTGCAATAATTTATTTTCCTTAATGTTTCTTAAAACAACAATAGAATAAAAAGTTTTTTAATGTTTTAATTAAGACACTATTGGAATAAAAGTTTTTTTATCTATACATACTGTATGACTTGACAATTAAATAATGTAAACATTAACTTATTATGAATAAACTAACTGTTTGAACTAATGTGTAAAACGGACACTTGTTTTGTTTTGTTAAATTTTAATTGTTGTGAAAACAATTCAATTAATTCTTGTTTGTTAGAAATATTGAATAACAATAATAATAATAATGTCTTGAGTTAATTAAGATTTTCAAAATGTATGCTTACAATTTAACAAATTGTTCAAGTTGTTAATTTAGTTGAGTCTTAAAAAATGTTATTGGCTTTTATTACACATGCATAAGAAAATCATATCTGGCATGTACTTTGCGAAAATTGTTTAAAATTGTATTCCGACTCAAATGAAATAAATAAATAAATGTTTTAGTTTTCAAATAATACATGTTTTGTAAAGTTTGAGCATGTTTATTATTTTCAACAGGTAAAAGGCTAAATTTAAAAAGTCTGAACATTACACATACATTGAATAGTTTACTTTAAATAAAAAATTCTTCAAATAAAAAATACTTCAATAATAAAATGCTTCAAATAAAAAATACTTCAATAAGAACATGCTTCAAATAAAAAATACCTCAAATAAAAAACACTTCAATAATAAAATGCTTAGCTTGTACTAAATCAAACTCTTCAGTAAAATTATGAAGTCATTGTAATTATGAAAACCATAACTTTAAATTTATTAATAGTTTTTTACCCAAAAAAGAAAGCACGTGTTAACAAATTTGAACTAAACATATTATCTTTAATAATAAAAAATACATAAATCCAAATATTTATCATATATGAAATAAATAAATTTAATGTTTCGCATAAATGTGTTTAATTCACACACATGACTCGAACTTGTACACACTTTAATAAATATTTAAGTTGCCCATCTTTGGAAAATATATCTTTTTTATATATTACAGTTTTATTTCACTCATAATTTATAACATAAATGTTCGAAAAAAAATTACTTACATTAAAAGCTTAAAACATTTGACGAAAAAAACTTCCAAGCAAGAATGACATCTAGAAAAAAACACACCTAACCTGACCACTCTCGCCTGCAACAGGACACCTTAACGAAGGAAATTGCGTTTGCGAATAGTTTTAAAGGCAATTGGGTTGCCAAACGTAGAGGGAATCTGTGCAGTGTAGGGTAATGTTATGAATATATTAGTTATTTCATTCATTGCAAATGATGAACTAATTGAAAATATTGGATAAATAAGATGACATTTGAAATTTGAAAAGAGTTATTATTTTTAGTAACATGCCTACAGTTTTTCCTCTAAATATCATAAAACGTTATATTTTACAAAAAAAAATTGCACAGCTACTATACACTTAAATGTAAGATTTGCTTTGTATTATCATCTAACTTTATAAAAAATCATATCATAGAGTACAATTTATTATGTCACAAAATGCAATTACATCCTTACGACAGCAGGATAATTTGTTATCATAAAACGCGGACAATTTATATTTGTAATCAGGTTGTCCCTAGTCAACTTTGTAGAAAAAAATATTCCAGAGTACTAAACTATGTGCCTGGTAAGACACTCGCTTCTTTAATGATTATAATTCAAGTAGCGAGCTATCTAGCCAATCCTTTGCTTAAATCAATGGAAACGATTCTTTTGAGACAGATCCATAACAAAATTAGAGAAGAAAAGGATCAAATAAGCATCTTAAATTGCTGGGTTAGCCCATTGATTAAATCAGTGGGATAAACAGGCCAAGAAAGAGTATTACTTCAAGCCTTAATCATACTTAAAACGGTAAAAAAAACTCTTAAAATTGTACTTCATGAGTAGTACTTGAAACTTTTAAAATGGAAAGATATAAGAAGTGCTTAAGACTCTTAAGACGGCGGGGTATGCTGATTAAAAAAAGAGTCTGCAAACTCATTTACAGATCAATGCATGGTGGCCATTGGTGGGGCCAAGGGTGTCCCACTTAAGTAATCAGTATCCCGCGGTAAGCAAACCTTTTTTGGTGGGTGTGTTATTTGGGGTAAAGCCCATTCATCAAATTATTTTGTAATTAGAATTACTGTTGCACACTCAAACCAAGATAATTTTTTCATGGGCTAATTAAGTAAATAAGGTTTTATTTCACTCCGAAAGACTTTAATATATTTGATATTTGGCAAAATATATTAAGAACATCTATACTCAGAAGAAACAAATCCATCATAAAATCAAATACCTTATAAGCGTCCAAAACATAGAAATGAAAAATTAATTGCACGTAAGTTTTTTTCAAAATTTTATCCTGAGGAAAATTCATATACAAACTTATGGGATGGTGAGGAAATGATTACCTAAAGTTTTTGGGAATTTTGATAAAAAAAACTGTGGATAAGTACGAATTATCAACGTTGGAGGTGCAACGTTTCACGGGAGAAGGTCCAGGTATGACCATGGTGAATCGGAGCCCTGCAAACATGTCTTGCAGAACTCGTGCAAGTTCGTGCAAAAATCTGGAAGAATTTGCACGATTCTTGCATGAACTTGCGCGATTTTTGCCAGATATGTTTTGGAGGAAACCCTTTTAACATTTTATCTTGAAAAGAAAAATGATCGCAGCATTCAAGAAACAGAAATTAAAGCATTTTATGTTCTATTTTTATAATCAAATGCAGTATTTTTAAATGGTAAACAACAACAAATTTAAAGTCATTTCACCTCAAAATAATTTCCTTTTGAAAAAGTTTGGTAGCTTTTTGAAGCATTATGGATAAGCTATATAGAATATTACCAGCTTTATCAGAATCGATTATAACGTTAAATTAAACAGTCAAAATAAAAGATATGATGTTTGATTGACAGACCTCTTGTACAACTTCTCCAAAATTAATTCTAATTCTAAAATTTAAAATTATTTCTTTGAATTTTAATTAATCTATAATCAAAAGTTTGATGGAAATTTATTTCTGCCTTCATAATTAATCTTGGAGAAATTCGTGCCATATAATAACTTGAATTGTTAATATTATAATAAAAACAAAACAATGTCCAGTTTTTTAACAGGTTATCAAACATATGTTAACATCTTTATAGTATTGCATTGTTTAGTGTTTTTAAATTAAATGATGAACTCCTTTTTATAATTTCCAATATTTATTCATGTTTTATGAGGGTTGTAATCATTCTTTTCTATTGCATTTTATTGTAAGTTTGTATAATCTTCATTTATCTTAAATCTTAGTTTTCTCACATTTTAAAACATTGCATTAGTTGAGCTCTTTATCTAATTAAACGTTTCATTTTTTATCAAGTATTCTGATAATTCAAAGAAATATTATTGTTATAAGATGTCATGTAAAATAGTTAATGATATATAGATTATTTTAAGATATGTAAGACATTATAATGCTATTATATTAATTCATGTTTTATCAACAAAGCTGAAAATGTTTTGTTGTCAAACATTAATAATGAACAGTCAATAAATAAAAAAAAACAATTTCAAATACAAAGATGATAATTAGATTAGACAAAAATCAAAGTAGATTTGAAAGTATTTAATTGAGAAAAAATGTGTAATATAATATCAAATATTAATGCTATCTTATATGAATTGTAAACATTCTCAAGTCAAATGATTAACTTGATGATGGACATCTTATAGATAAATGGAAAAAAATGTCAGCATATATAATTATAGCTAAGCAACTTAGTAACCCTAGGTGGTATTGGTTGAATACAGTAATGTACAATTGTTAGGTATTTTCCCGAAAAATTTTGCAAGTTTCTAAATGTATTTATTTATTATTTATTTATTTATTTTGCAAATTTTCTAAAAGTATTTATATATTATTTATTTATTTATTTTGTAAATTTATTCTAAATTGTATGTTTTGTTGTTTGTAGTTGGCTTTGTTTATTTTTGGCTTCAACTGTTTCAGATTAAAATTTAATTGTGATCAAACTATATTTAAAAAGATTTTTTTTAAATCCTTCTTCACAATATCAATTTTGAAGAGTTTTAATGAATTGAACTTACAAGGTAATATTCTTTTTCCTATCCCCAGACTACAGTAAAAACTACTGAACCAATATCCATAAATGATACATCATTTTGTTGCTGAGGTCCTCCACATCCAGTGAATTGTTTTTTTTAAGGATTAGGCTTATGTGAGGGTTAGGTAAGGGCTAGGTACAGATTAGGTTAGGTAAGGATTATGTTATGGTTAAGCTAGGGGAGGTGAGGAATATATCCTAGCCCCTACCTGACCTAGCCATCACCTAAGCTAGCCCTCATATAACCTAACCTAACTCTCAGCTAAACGTAACTTAATTTATCCCTTGCCTAACCCTCATCTAAACTTTAAAAAAAAACATATATATCAACAAAATGATGAATCATTTATGGATATTGGTTCATTACTTTTCGCGGTAACCCCGGTGACAGGAAAATTTAATATAGCCTTTATCAAAAATATTTTACCAACAGCCAAAATTTTTAACAAAAACTGAAGACGAAAAAAAACAACAGTTCTGTAGTGTAACAATTTATTTATTTACTGGTGCTCCACGATTTAAAATAACAATGAAAGTGCAGGTATATGGTGTGTTTACAAAGAAATACAGGTGTAAGGAGTATAAACTTACCGTTCTGCACTTATCTTAACAAAGAGAAAGAGAGCAAAAATGGAACACAAGTAATTCATAACTGAAAAACTGTAAAAGGTGTAAAGTGTAAACGGTGGAAAAGGCGTGACCTATGATAAACCGGAGTGGTTCCAACAATGCTCTTATTATTAAATTTAAACACATCTGTTAACTTTGTAAGAATCATTGTCTAGTTTAATGCTTAATTTTAAAGTTTATATAACATCTATAGGAACGTTTTTTTTCCAGGAGAAGAACATATTATTCATCTAAATGATTGATTTACATATACGCACTGTACAATTAAAGAATAAGTTAATTTCGTAATTGAAAAAAAATCTTTAGCTTAAAAAACAGGAACTATTTATAAAAATATTCGTAACACATCCTTAATGAAAATTTGTTAAACTTACAAATCTTCAGATTATTTTGAATATAAATTGTTCTATATTAGGCTAAACTTATTTTGTTGTAAATACTGGTTTATAAATAACTTTTTCTAATTGCCTCACTGGTCTCTCTAAGTATTTGGAAAGATCTTTGTACTTTGTTCATACGTTTTGAATCCATAGAATTGTTCGACGCTTAGAAGCATTAAGTGCATATGTCGAATGGTGTTAAAAATTACACAACCATCGTCTGAAGTTTTCTATTCTCTTTCCTTCTTATGTTTAATTTTTAAAATGTTTGTTCTCCTATGGGCTGTTCTATTTTGCAAACAAAGTTAGAGTTAAAGTAAACATGAATCTTATGTTTCTTCATTCTTGTTAAATTATATGTTTTTGGTATCCCCGTTGGTACTTCTATCAAAAGATATTGTCGATTTTAGAATCTGAAAAGAGGAGACAGTTCATCAGGATGAAAAACATTTTAATTTTCATGATGATGTAGTTTGCGTTATGACCAGTTTCAGTATTGCTGTTGTCTAGAAGCGTAATATGATTGATGGGTGTAATATCGATGATATAACTGTAAAATTAAAATGAACCAACCACGATAACTTAGTTTACGTAAACGATATGAAGGGCAAAGGTGAGTTGGCTATGTAAGTTTGTAAAATATCATCATACAGACTCAGATGATGGATAACTTCAATAGAATCAAACATCTTTTTGTTCATAAAGGATAGACTATTCATAAAAGTTATTTCAACAAAATAATCTTTTCACCTATAGTATATGCAATACTCCTATTATCCTGTACTATACAAAAATCAGGTGTTAGGTAACTATAAATTAAACGAAGAAGCACTCAAACAACTTGAAGAATAACATCAAATACAAATAAGAAAATCCATACATCAATATGTTGGCTATAATAATAAAAATATGCAACATTCTATTATAAAAAAAAGATATCAAATCAATCCAGAATAACCACCTCCCCTGTAGTTGAGAGGTGTAACCTCACTCAACTATTTTATGTTGGAATGCCAATTAAGAATTTGCATACAAGGTTATGCCAACATATAACATCTGAGGTCATAAAAGAACCCTTGCACCGCGCCCACGGAAAAGATGTTTCGCTACAAATATTAGAAACAACAATCAAGTATTGATTAGTGAATCCTATTCATTTAACAAATATTTCTCTAAAACGTCGGTCTTATAACTATTGTTGGTTTCATGTTAGCTTCGACCTTGGTATTATCTTCTGCTCGACGAGTGAACAAGCACTTCCTCAGATGCTAGTATGTCATGCATTTCTATCGAAGCTTAGAGCTGTGATTATGTCAGTGATCTACCGTTGATCCAAGTCGTCTGTAACACCCTGAGACTAACTCTCTTCGGTTCCAGCTATGGCTTTGGGGACTCTCGTGAGCTAAATGACTCCCTGTGTGACGACCAAGATGGCCATACAAGCGATTTGCTGCTTTGAGGTCACATTAATAAGAAGCAATCCATTCCAGGAGACTATCAGAAAGTTTTTGGCTTTTTGACAAAAGTGGTGGCTTTTATATTTTCCTTCGTACTGATGTTTCAATGCATTTGAATTTTGGTGATTACCTTAGTAATCTTCAAATCTGAAACTTTCGTGCGGGCAAAAGCATCTAGGTGAACAAATGTGACCACTTTCTGGCTGTTCCAAGCCTGTTTTGGTATCGAGACATAATGGGCGCCTCCATTTCCCACTTATATGAATTCCGACTCACTGATGCTTCTGCTTGAGTGATGTACACTTTAGAAATGGTGCATCATATTCCATCCTTGACCTCGTTTAAGATTATTCTATTTAGCTTTTTTTCCTCCTGGCTCTCCATGGTCCCACAGCGGTCTTTCTCCCACTTGGCGAAAGAGTGGGTATGTTCCTCTTTGAAGCATACTAGTCAAGGCATCAGCATGAGCAATATCAAAAGCGTCATCTTATCACCACATAAATATTTCTAGTTTGCAGACCTGAACTGGTACGTGTTTTCTTGTTTCAGAAATGTTCCAAATCATTCCACGTCAGGAACATGACCTCCAACCTCTTCTCACCTTAGTTTCTTATTTTATTGAGGCTCAGAGACCTCACCAGCAAAATTTGCTTCCTCCAACCAGCAATACGTAAGGAAGTTAATTGGTCAGTCAAGGGCTGGTCGGCTAATTATGGATGCAAAAAAATACACGAAAACACTGGAACAGACAAATCCATTATCAACCCAAAAACTACGGCACACGCAACTTATTTAAAAAAAAATCCCTCATCGTGGCCAAAACAGAATTAAACACGCAACTCCTTATATAGGCACTACAAATCATACACAGGAATCGCACATGTACATAAAATGCAGGACCCATATGTTCAGCAAGATTTCTCTTAAACGCAGAAATGTTTGAAGCAGAGACTCGGAAAGAGAATTCCAAATACTGAAAATTCCGATCGAAAAGAAACCTCTCTTGATGTCCAAAGAAGATCGAGGCACAAATAACTTACGACTATGCCCACGAGTAATCTGGGCAGGAGACTAGACAAACAAATCTTCAAGGCCAGGACACAAACCACCCAAAATCTTCTACAACCTCACCAAATCAGCATTCAACAGCTGCCCCCTTGATAGAGTGAGGCTCTGGTTTCACTGGGTTGGTACTTGATTTGAGTTAAAAGTCTTTGTGAAATTTATAATGGACTTTAGTGAAAAACTAGTTTAAAACAACTGCTTAGTTCCTTGTGGAAGCACTCACGTCTCTGATATTTCTTTGAGATCTTAAGTTTGACAACGATTGTCCTAAGATTACACTACACATACTGCAGCAAAAGCTAAATATGCGTAAACTGTCTGTTTTCTGGCATTTACACTTTGTCTTGCGGCCTAAAAAATAAAATTTTACCACGAGAACCCACTGGACGTCTAAGATCCTTATGAAAGTATGAATGTGCGATCACCATGAACTGCTTCATATGGTTTGAGATTTCCGCATATACTTTTGTAGGGCTATTGGAACCATTTTGGTGTGGCGAGAACAACATATTTAAGAAATTTACAAATCAGGACCACGCTAACACACACAGACTGACACTCGCAGTGGATGTAATTATCGAGTCTTTTAATTTTTGAGGTTTGAGGTACAGCTTATTTAACTGCGTATGTATAATAATGTTCTGTTTTGCGTTAGGTGATAATAATTGAGTTGAAATATAACATTTAAAGAATATAATGGAACGACAATAGCATAAGTCAGGTAAGCTCTATGTTATTTGAATGTGGGTTACCTCACTTGTGCTATTGTCTATCAATATATTTTTAGGTGATGGGAAGCTCCAGTGTTTGATAACCTATTGGATATATAAACCTACAAAAGAAATGCGAACTATTAATGTGAAGTCATCTTGGGTACTGGATCACATACTATGGAAGCTTTCAATTTTTTACCTATTTCAGTTTTTGTTGACTTTAGTGGAGATGGATCTTATATGAACCCACAATAGCTCAAGTGACGTACATTCAAATATCATAAAGATGGTGTGAAACATTTTGTGTGGATGGTGTCATGGCCTTGAGGACTTGTTTGTCTGCTATTCTGCCCAACCTACTCGTGGGAACCGTCGTAAGATGTTTGTGAATCGATCTTCTTTGGAGATCAAGAGGCATTTATTTTCAATCAGAGTCTTGAGTGTTTAGAATTCTTTTTTGGAGGAGATAGCTTCTATATTTGTTCGATTGAGAGACTTCTTGCTGAGCACATGGGTCCTGCACATTTTATGAATATGTGTGAGTCCTGTATATGATTTGTAGTTGCCTATATAAGTAGTTGCTTGTCAACTTCTGTTTTATCCACAAAGAAGGATATTTAGCCAAGCTATTTTTGTTCGAAATTCCTTTCGGTCTTTTAAGATGCCCATTCTAATTGGGAGAAAGAAGAGGAGGCTAACCTCATTGAAAATCGTTACGTGTTCTTTGGTTTCCTTTTATGGACAATGTCGGCTTTAATTGTAGGAAAGAAAAGAACGCCAACCTCATTGGAAATTATTACGTGTGGTTTGGTTTCCTCTTGTGGACGATTTCTGTTTTAATTGTAGGAATGAAGATGATGTCAACTTCATTGGAAGTTATTACGTGTAATTTGATTTCTTTATATGGACATGGTTGATGTCCCGATTCTGGATTTAATTGTTTTTTGTCTGTTATGGAAAGTATTAGATTGTTCTGTCGGCTCTAATTAGCGTCTTTTATGGGCGAGATCTATAGGCTATTTTGCCTAGTACTACGCCTTTAAAACTTGATTTAAAAAGAAAGAAAAAAAGACGTATCTTTTGTCCACGAAGACGGATACTTATAGCCCGGTTGTTTTTTTAAATTATAGTGTTTTTAAAAGTTGTGTGCCGTATAAGCATAATACATTGAATGAGTCCTATCCCAGGAGTTCAATTAATGCTGTTAATTTATTTATTTGGTAGGACAAGAGATAAACTAAAATATGACTATAAATTACTATATTTTGATGGAGACGTCAGGCAGAGTGTCGATATGTTTAATACTGCTGCCAAAGAACGTTATCCAACCAGCCACGTCCAACTGTGTTGCTCGCCACGCTCCACACCACGCACCACCCAATAAAACCTGAACGCTGCTAACTGTCCATGTCTGCTAAACAAAGCTTATTGCACATGTAATTACACATGTATTCAATATAAATATAAATCTAAATTCGAAGATATTTATTAAACAATAGTTAAATATTCCTAATTCACAAATGGTGGTTGGCCTCTTAATTATTATTTTAGTTGATAAAATCTGCGGAGCTAATTTGTATTAACACTTTAGAGTTCACCACAGTTCTGCCTGTAAGAAATATTAAAGGATTACAAGAGAGCTCAAACTTTGAGATACCAATTAGAAATTTTAATTAATATATTTTAATGCACATGTTAAACAATTAAATATCAATCAATACAATAAAAACTCGTAAATTAAACTAAACATAATTCATATAAACACAAATAAACCTGAACAAACACAAATATAAATTAATTAATGCACTTTTAAACTTTAGAGTTAAACTGAAGGTACAGCAGGATCAGTCACACCCAAACACTGAAAAATAAATATTTATCACTAAAATTACTAACTTCTATCTCTAGACTACAACTAAATATACTTCAAGGTGCACTCATTTTTCTTAATTACCATCACCAACATTCAACAGTTATCAAACTAAAATTATGCATTAACTGCGTACTCCAATAATCATCCATCCTTTTGGGTAACAAGCTGCATGTTAAGGAAAGCCTCACTCTTCCTTTTGTGTTGCTAAATAGCAGCTCAGAGGATGGGTGGTACCAGGGCGTGATTCGGTAAAAGGATGCACTTTTCAGAACCTCACTCGTTGAATATTTCATTGTTATTTTAATAATTTTATATACGTTTTGATATTCTAAGAAACTTTTATTCTTCACTAATTAGTGCGTAAATGAGTGGTTAAGGATGTACGAAGTTTTTTTTAGAATGTGAGGCACTCATTATCACGAAAATAGCGTTAGATTTACGCTCTGAACCGTGGTACATTCATTTACATTTTTTAGTGGTTGGAGATCACCTTTGATCCTAGTCTCAATGACCCTGAAGGGTATAAAAGGACTTTAAACATATACACTAAACAACCAACCAAAATTATCACTATATACCATAAATTACAATAAATAAGTTACTTATGTTTATTAGAAAATTAAAAATAAGAACTCTAAATTAAGCAATAGCTTTCATATATTTGAGATACAAAGAAAGTTATCACTGTATACCAAGCAATAAGTTACAGATGGTTTTAGAAAATTAAAATTAAGTCATGCATATTAAGTAACAACTTTCGTATGTATGTTAAACCACCAGGGATGCCCAATCTTTTGTTCCCCAAGCATTAGTATTTTCATTTTTAATTAAGATGCGCCACACAAATTTTTGCTTCATTTCAGTCCTTGATAGTATGGTAATATGGCTATGTTTGGTAATTATACATATAATAATTTGATAAATACATACATGTATATATATACATTATCTTATAAATGTTTGGTTTAAAACATAAAGACCATTTTATTGTGTTTATCTTTTTCGACGTTACTTCTTTTTGTCTAAATTGCTTTTTTTAAATTAAAGATATGTAAGAAGGTTCCAAAACTCATCTTTGCCCCTTCTTTATTTTATTTTAAAAGTTTCTATAAATATCTTTTTTCCTTTATTATGACATGTTTCACCTTTGTTAAGGCTTCTTCAGATGGTTCATCTATGGACAACAAAATAATATATTACTATACAACAGAAATAAAATTAAGTAAAATGACATAAAAACTGAAAACAATCAAATTTACAGTGATATACTAAAAACTAAAAACTATAAAAATACAATATAAGTAAAAGTATTTGAATATAAACTTTATGGTTATAAAATCTATGAATATAGACTATATTAATATTCAAAAATAGAACTATATGGATATATACTTTTTTATGAATACAAAATCAATGAATTTACACTAAATGAAAATAAACAATATGAAAACAAATATAAAATTTTATGAATATAAACTATACATGAATATGCAAAAGTGAAAACATGTGAATATAAAATTTATGAATATAAAATCTATAAATACAAAATCAATGAAAATAAAAATCTATGAATATAAACTATGATGCATGAATATAAAATTAAGGGAGTACAAAAATACATGAATACAAAAATAAATTAATATGAAACTGTTTTTAAAAATTGAATAACAAAAGTTGTATAAAGCTTTTTAGTGCGTGTGTATAAAATTATTTTAAAAATATGTGAACATAAAATTATTTCTAAAATCAATGCATGCAATTATGCGTAATTTACGTGAAAGTAAAAAAAATCGCCACTAATGTTTAGTCTTGCCTAAAACAAAAGCAAAGTAGAGGTCCGGATAAAGGTGCCGACACATAACAAAGTAGAGGTCCGGAAAAAGGTGCCGACAAATGGAACATCTATATAGACAAACTTAAGGGGACCACTCCGCTATTTTTGGCAAAAATTGAGCATTTTCGTTTTTTAGGTGAAATTGGACCCTTATGATGAGGGGCATCAGATACCAAAAAAAAATCCAAGGGCTCGGTTTTTTCAATTTCGACTTAGTTTTCAAATTATATAACCAAATATATCAGTGAATTTGATATTTTCATGTTTTTTGAAAAAAAAAATAATGCCTATATATTTAAGCCTGTAATTTGAAAATTAATTCGAAAATAAAAAACTGAGCCCCTTGATTTTAGTAAGCTTCCTCACCATTCTAAAACTGTCTTTACTTTTATTCTAGGACAAAAACTGGTAAAAAGCCTTAGGCTTTTTACCAGTTTGTAAAAAAATATAAAATTGTTATTTTGTGTGTAAATTCCATATATTTCTTGAAATAAACAAAAAGAAAGGAAAATTTACAGAAGCAACATTGTTTTCTAGCATTCTTTTACATATTGTGAGCAAGTTTCATCAAAATCTATTCAATAATAAAGAAGTTTTGAAAAAAGCGGAGTGTTGCCCTTAACTTCACTCAAACAATCGTTGTAAATATATTGAAACGGTATATGTATCTATTATTAAATATGATACATAGACATGGATTAGCATTTAGAATTAGTAATTATAACTTTTTATTTTTATTTTTATTTCATTTTTTGTTTTATGGAGAAACACACATGACTGTTCGCAGGGCACTCGTGGACTGGAAATCTAATTTGGGGAGGGGGGGGGGTGTGTGAGATGGGGGTTGTGTATTTCTAATGGATGATCTAAGGCAGGGATGTCCAACCTTTTCATTTAATGGGCCGCATTGCAAATTGAAATACAAATTTGAATACAATTTAATGAAAAATTACAACATAAAGCAAAACCATGTGAATACAATTTATTTCAACATTGTAAATATTGTCATTTTTTCCCCAGCAATATGAAATCGATGAGATTTTTGAGTTCGTCTTCCAACCATAATGTTTTCAATATTTGCATCGAAGGGTGTATTCTTAATTCTAAGAATGTTTACTAAATGTCAACCTATTTCTTTCTGCAATTTTAATATTTGTCATGCTTGAAAAGAACTACTCGCAAGAGTATGTGCTGCTCCACATGCATAATAATTTTCTGGATAGATTTATAATTTTATTGAATTCATTGAACAAATCTAATTTCTTATACAATAAAGGAAGTGTGTGCTCTCGTTGGAACGTTTTGGAAGCTTCCTGACTTTGCAGCTCAATCAGTTCAAGTTGGTATTCGGCTTTATTATATTGAAATGAAAATGGATCACTAAATAATTTCAACTTAATTTCGATCTATTTGAAGTCAGAAAATCTAATTTTAAACTATTTAAGAAAATCTTCACATAATTTAGTATACTTTTCTACTTTTCATAGTTTACAGAAATTTTTTTGTCTATTTCAGATAGACTACGTAAGTGTGAAATCTTACCAGCTTTTAGTTGTGATATGAAAAGTTATAAGTTCTTAGTAAAACTAGTTATCCGCTCAAACATTGAGCAGCAGAACTGGTCTCTTCCTTGTAAATGCAAATTAGCTTCAGCTATTCTTTCAGTGATGTCTACAAAGAAAGATAAATAATTCAACCATTATTCATTTTCTAAAAAAAATCTACATTGTGTTTTTTTTCCAAGAACTGTTCTATTTCAGGCAACAGTTATTTAAATTTTTTCAAGGTTGCTGCTATACTGAGTGATCTGACTTTTGAGAAATACACAAGTATGCTTTGAATTCGCTATATGATAAATTTCCTAAAAATACCTCTTGTAATGAGAGTCAGTAGTGGGCCGCACCCAAACACTAAACGGGCCGCGGGTTGGACAAACCTTATCTAGGACATTGTGAACTTGGTGTATATGTGTTGTAAAAGTTTAATAATGGAATTATATTATCATAGATGTTTCGAACTGAATGAATTGGTGTGTTTATGCAATATGATGTTGGCGTGGTTTTGTCTTAGAAAAATGTTTACCGACAGTGTGTAATTGATAACACCCTAATGCTAATTGTAAAGCAGTATAATATAACTTGACAGAGTTAATCTTAAGGTGTCGTCAATTACAAAGTTATATATTGAATTTATATAGCCTATATTTCCATTGAAAACGTTTCTAGGGAATAATATTTGTATTAGTCGATCATAATATAGCCTATTATAAAACAAATAAATGTTTCATCTCACTTTATCTTAATTGCGGACCCTGTTTGGTGAAAGTGGAAGGGCTTTGGACATCACTTAAATCACTTAAAGTTACCTTAAAACAAGACATTTAAATGAGAGCTGAACACTTGAGTTTTAGTGAGGGAAATACTAGAAGCTAACTTAGCTAAGAAACAGTACCAAAATGTACACTTTAAAAATCAAATACTTAAATTATATAAAAGCAAGGCACTATATAGGAACTCACCAAAAACAACCTATCTGATTCTAACGTATATAAAACAGTTAAATATAGAATTCCTGGTGAAATAAAAAAAGTACTTGAATCTTGGAAAAAGTAAATAAACAGTACTTAAATTTGGAAAAGTACTTAAATTTTAACCATTTATTTATCAAATAATTACTACAATACTGTGATTTAAAAAAAAAAACGTCAATTAACCATGTGCAATGATCCTTCACTTTGACCCTCCATTTTACTAATAGAAAAAATTGAAGGCTAAGCTTTACTTTAGATCCCTTAATCAAATCTAACAATTTTAACAAGAAAGTACTATCAATTTTGGGAGGTTTTTAGTACTTCAATGTTAACATTTATTTATGATTTATGTTATGTTAGGTTAGGTTAGGTTAGGTTATGTTAGGTTAGGTTAGATTATGTTAGTTAAGATAAATTACTATTACACAAAATAAGTGAAATATTAATGTTTTTCATGTTCAGTACTTCCAGTACTTTTTTTTAGGGATCTAAAGTAAAGTTTTGCCAAATTAAATGTGACAGGATTATTTTAATAAATACATAATATTGTAGGTAATAAAGTGGATAATAGTTTGTGGAGTACATTTATGAACGTTCAAATGCAATAGTTAGTCATCTTTCATCTAGTTCATTATAGAAAACGATAGTTCAATATTTCAAGGGATGCCTTTTATAGATTATATTGTTTAGTAAAAGTTAAAATTTAATTGACATTTATGCTTAAACATCATTAAAAATTCATAATTGTTGCTCTCCAGTTAGTGTAAATGTGCTAAAAACTTACTCCAGCCTTATTATAGTTAAATATAATTTGTTTTTCAATTAAAATTTGTACAAAATAACTTAATTTGCTGACTTTTTTGGTATTTGTGTATGCATTTATTTACATAAATTTGAAGACATTACTGTTTAATAATAAAAGCAAAGATTATATAATTAATCTATATGGCTTAGAACAAAGGTTTACAACTTTTTGCAATAAAATTTATCTAAAGAAGAACGTATACATATGTAATTGCAAAAATAAAAAACAACTTCTAAGATCAGTTCACGAAAAATATTTTACTAACTTTTATGTCTAAGATAGTCAAAACTGATGTTATCAAATTGACTAATCTTTGTTAACAGTGAAAATGTCTTTGTCAATTTAATGATCAACTTGGTTATGATTCAATTCAAATTGTATCATATTTGTGATACGAGTTTTATTGAATCACAGAAAAGTTGATTGAATAAACAAAAAAGTGTGCACCGGTAACAAAGACTAGTCAATTTGATTATATCAACTTTGACAATCTTAGACATAAAGGTTAGGGAAGTGTTCTCAGTGTTTATTGAAATTGCCTTAATTATATTTACAAATTAAATTGAAATTTTGTTAAGCTTTCCTCATCAGACAGTAAATGTTTTGGTAGGATGCCAATTAAGAAAAGAATAAAAAAAATTTAAGTTATTTAGTTTGCTAACACTTTGTCTATTGCCAAGCATGAGGACGTGGTAACATTTTATAAGGCGTGTCACAATGTATTTAGGTGTTGAAGGTTCAAGTTAAATACTATTGATAATTCAATAGAATTTTGTATTTTGCGAGTGAAAATTATAGTTCCTACGTTGTATAGGGCTGTTGGAATCAACTGGGCATAGTGGGACTTGATTAGATACTTTATTCTTAAGTTTACACTGTTAAAATAAAGCAGTTTTGGTTATATTACAGAGGCAGCCCCCATTTGCAGCTATTTGATCTTTCATGACTTCTGAAACCGCTGTTATGTGCTGGGTTCTATTAAGCTTCATAAAAGTTCTAAACACAGCATTGGAAAAATATTGTTCATCACCTGAGACAATCGGCACTGGTAAACAAAAATTGGTGAATTAGTTACGCAACACGTTGATAGTAGTACTGTTTTGTATCACAGTGTAGAACACTGGCATACCTTCTAAGCTTTGTAATAAGTGTATTAGTTCAAGTAGTACCTGAACATAATCAGTTTTTTGTGTTAAAGAGTATTCTACTCAGTACGTGTTCCATTTTTAGTTTCTTCTCTAACAGATTAATTAAATTATACTTCTAGCATTCGGACATAAATCATTATCTCTGAAATTGTCTCGAAGCTTTGTGTGAAAACATTTTCTTGAATGTAAAAATACTGAAGTGATTCACGATCAGTGAATCACTTCAGTATTGTAGCTGTGGTATATGCTTACTTTCGGGGAATCTACTATAGCTTTTTTAAATTATATTATTTAAAAATCCACTTTTTAAGCACTTGGTACACGTTTAGCTTCAACAGCTGTTTTCTGGTTGCGTTAGATTCCTCAACAGGTAATTACAAAGTTGAATTACTTTGATAAACTAACGTAATCATCAAGACTCCAAAGATAAATGATCTAATGGACCTCAATTTAGGTCATACGTACATTTATACAAATATACAAAATAATGGGGTTTTGAGAACTAATTTCATGAGATAATTAGTAAGTCTTCAGATTTGCATTTAAGCATTCAATTCAAAATGTTCATTGGTAGGATGTCTGATCAATATCAATGTTCTCAAACTAAATTGGAACATCAAATGTAGCTAAACACATTGTGTCCAAGGTAAGTAAAGGCGGTGGTGCCTTTCGCAGAAAATGTGTTAATCATAGATTTGAAAGAAGGTCAGTTTGTTGGAACGACATTTTATAACCGCATTAGCGATACTAATGCTAAATCAATCCTAGATTGATTGATTATATAAATAAAAGGGCCAATGCCTAGCGCTGCACCCGGAGGGTGAATTAATTCTAGAAGTTTGTCTTCTAAATTGAAAATCACTACTTAATTTGGTTCTAAACAACGTAGTTTTTGGAACAATAACAACCCATAAAATGTATAGTTTCTTCAAAACTAGTTTGTTTTTGTCAAACTAACGTCGAAATAGTTTAATGACGTGCTACTAAAAGGAGTATTTTAAGATATTGCTCAATTGTAGTTGAAAAAAGTTTTTTTTATCTTTTGATCGTGTAAACCAAACATTTTTGTCAACTAGAGCACTCCAACCTTACACATTTAACGTCAACTTTTAACGTATCAATATCGAATGCATAACCATCCAGTGTTAATCAATTCTGAAAAAGGCCAATGAAAATTGCCACCTTACTTGGCGGAACATTGATCTAAATGAAGATCAGGCGTAGGATAGAAGTGAAAGATTATCAACACATTTAATCTAGATCAATCAGTTTCTTAATAATATTCCAGCACGTCTTTACCAAGCCTCTATTAGACAATAGTTTTGTTTCTTGCCTATCTAACCATATAAATCGTTTCGTTTCCTTTGTTATTATTCGAATAAGATATGAAATAAATAGATAATTAAAACTCAGAACTCTTTTTTCTATATTGACTATTAAATGCATTGGTATTTCTGTACAGTTGGACAACAGATGAATACATACTTTAGTCGGTAACTAAAGAGCTCTGATCTTTATAAGGAATTATCTTCTTACAGTTAAGTTTTGAATTTTCTGTACCGTCTAAATTATAGTAGAGCATCTTCGAGCTGTAATATCTTAGCAGCGTTCTCTATTTCAACATTTGTTTCTTGTAATGGACTTGCCTGCTACAATAATATTAATGGCAAAAATAATAATGTTTAGGATAATAATACAAAATAAAACTTAAAATTTGTGATATTGGTTGAATCAACAAAAATCATTTCAAAGAGTTTAAAACATTTAAGTTAGAAAAACAAAAATTAGTAATCGAGTCCAAATTAATCTTTCTTTCTGAACATTTGATCATTCTTAAGATTAATTAAAAAACTTAATTAAAATAAACACATTTGTTATTTAAAACGATCATACCTGAAGGATTTAACTCAATTTATGCTTACAGCAATGTGGGTTTCAACTCGAAGGTGACTAAGTATTTAGAGGTAAAATCAATATTTAGGCACACTACATGTTGTAAAGTATTTAAAGGTAAAATCAATATTTTGGCACACTACATGTTGTAAAATATTTAAAGGTAAAATCAATATTTTGGCACACTACATGTTGTAAAGTTATTCTAATAAGGGAAATATTTGTTTTGAATACTAAAAAGCAATCATAAGCTTACATATGCATCAACAGTTTAAATTATTTAATTCATACAAATTAACTAAGATTTAGAAATGGAATTTTTTTTCATATGAATCGTTACGGAATGTTTGGTTACTACCTTAAAAAATAACTTATCACAATCGTATTTACAATTAATCAGTGTAGAATTATTAATGAAAAGCTCAAAAGCTTAAGGTGTGTATGTACAAATTTACTCAACTTAAATGCTTAGTTATTTTCATATTACGAAAAACAATTTTATGGTCGAAAAGGTTTTAAATTAAAGAGAAATTGTTTGCGAAATAGTTTATATAAAAGTAGTTTACTCTTTTATAGATGGACAAGGTAACATACATATGTTACTATGTGATAGATGGACAAAGTATATTATCGAAACTGAATATTAATTTAATGAATGTGTTCAATTATAATAATTTTGTGATAGGCAATTATATGTTCGTGGCTAGTCTTGATAAAGAAATTATTTTTATTCAACTTTTGTAATATTTTTGTAAAATCTTTCTGCCGAGTTAAAACAATTAAAATAAACTTAAAGGAATATTTAAGTATGACTATTTCACAGAATTCAGGAATATTATTGTGAAATAAAACTTAATTCTTTAATATATAAAAAATGCAAAAATGTTAAGTTTTTATTTGTTTGATAGTTTATAAACTAATTTACTTTTACTTTTAAATAAATCTTATACTATAAATACATTTTATACATTATTTCCACAATATAAACTACAATTCTTAAGTAAATATAAAAAATGTTACTTAACCAAAACTATTGTTAACGTATTTACAAAACTTGAATTAAAACATTCTGAGCTACACAGATTCAGAGTTTTCAACTATAAAAATATAACATAAGCGATCAAAATATACACGAAGGTTTTTTATTAATGTATTTATTAAACATTAACCCTATAAAAACTTTTGATTTTCAGATTACCGATCATTTGTTACAAATTAAATAATTCAAATGATATCAAAAATTATAAGTCATAAAAAGCTAGAATGCGAAATAACAAATATTAACATTATCTTAATTTAATTTAAGAAGGTTAAAAGTATTTAAAAAGGTTTTAAAATGTTCTAGAAGGTTATAGAAATATACATCAATAGAAAATATTGTCCACATTAGATAACTTTTTCAAAGATACTTTCTCTCGTATTTACCACAGTTTCAATAAAAATGAAAAAATTTGAACACAATCAACCACAGTTAATCATTTTCCAGTGTTATCAGTTTGGTCGATATTTAAAAATTTAAACCAAGCACATAAATTTTCAGAACAATTTTCACTCCCATAAAAATCACTTAAATCGGAAAATAGAAATTCTTTGAAAATTATAACAACAAAATATGTACAATATTTAGGAATGTTTCAATGTCACACCATTGTATTAAACGTTTCTTTTCGTTCATTGGGGAAAAAGTTCAAGGTTCTAGTGCAGACCTCGTCACCAGGCTGCCTTGTGCCTTAGAGACCGCAGATGCTCAGGGCCTTGTGCCTTAGAGACCGCAGATGCTCAGCGCCTTGTACAAGTTGACGAAGTCGTGGTGGGTTTGGATTCTCCAAAATGGGAAGTCAAGCTGAAATTATCATACAGAATTATTTAGACAGCAAAGATCTATGTTATGGAGTATACAAGGCACTTAATTTTGTATATTGAAAGTATACAAGGCACTGTATTTTGTATATGGAAAGTATACAAGGCACTGTATTTTGTATATGGAAAGTATACAAGGCACTGTATTTTGTATATGGAAAGTATACAAG
>JARUHE010288462.1:0-33640 GCA_031471125.1 Archaeomysis grebnitzkii | reverse complement strand
GCATATTTATGTACCATGGCTTTGACTGTACATTTGGGCGAATGACTAGAAATAATAACACTAGAAATTCATAAAAATAATTAATTAATGCTATACACGTGTTTATTTAAAAAGAGACTTTGAAGTACTTCCAGGCGGTAAAGGGTTAAGGTTGAACGCTTTTCAATCTACCAAAAAGATTTATTACATCATTGAAATATTGATTAGTTATTAAAACTCCACCATTACCTCTGAACAACTTCGGTTTGATGATATTGCACTTTAGTACTGATTAAATGGCCCTTTTATTTTAATTTACATTTTCAATTTCCTATCTTTAATAATTAACACGTTGCAACTATTTCTTTGAAGACTAATTTTGTGGAAATAATGTCAACCAGAGTTTAAAGTTAATAAAAGTTTGTTTGTTCCACAATTATTAGATTTTGTTTGAAATAAACTAACAAATATTTTCACGTTGATCATTCACAAAAGTTATTATAGTGAAAGTATTTTCACATTTCATTGTATAATTTGGCCAGACAAGTGATATTTAATGAATACACTTTCTTCAAACAAACTTAGTAAAGTAAACAAGTTGGATCTAATTTAAATCAAAGTATATACAAAAATAGGTTTATGCCAACCTTATTAAAAAAAAACTTCCATAAAAAATAGAATGAAATTTATTAAGTTGTACATGAATTTCTTTAAAACAGATACAAATATTAGTGTCAAAAGTGGTTATTATAATAGGTCATGTAGCCTTGTTGTGGCATGGTGACTGGTAACCACAATCCTGTCATCCTTAGTGGTGATCACTGGCAATTACTCATTACATAAACTGGTGAGTGGTGATGCTGAATAACCTCTCGGTGCAGTGGTAGACATCGACACAACTTCCATTTATCAAATATTGTAAATATCATATTAACAATTTAAGGTTTGGTAGAGTTATACGAAATATAACTATTTAGACAGTGTGGAGTTAAGTATTTAATATTATGTTAATTTATGTTCTTAAATTTTGTAGCGGTAAGCATCACGCGCCATATATCATCCTTATTTTATTATGGTTGCAGACTAAGCAGTTAATTAAAACTAAAGGAATATTCACGTAAATATATAAATAAGAAAAGGGAAAGGACTCACAGGAAGCGAGTAGAGCAGCAGGAAGATGAACAGCCCCAGTAGGAAAAGAATGATGAAGGTGATGATGTACCACTTGTAGTTCTTCCACAACACGTGACGGAAAGACTTCCACGGCGAGGACAACCAGAAGAAAGACGTCGCTGGGCGCCTGCAAAAAATGACAACATTAACCATTTAAAGATGGACGACAACTGCATTTCTCGGTGATTAAAAACTATTTTATACAATAGTTTGATGCGTTTTCTTTTTTGGGGAGAATAGTCATGCCTATAATCCAGTCGGAGGTTTGTAGTCGTGTCAACTGTAAAACGAGACACTTTAGAGTCGAGGCATGGTTGAGTTCGGTCATTTTAATACCGCGTGAGTAGCATTCAAGATATTTTTGTCCAGAAATGGAAAACATTACGACACTAACTTATTTAATTGTTTAGGTTTTTTTTGGTAGTTAAGTCGATTCATAAGTATGGCAATAAGCAGAAACACAGATCAAATAATGTTCAATTGTAGCTACCGTTAACAGATAACTGTATCCAAAAATATCTTGATAATTTAGATGTAAATTTTGTTCGAAAGCGAGATCATAAACTACTCTAAAAATCTTCATTATTCAAATTGAAGATAAAAACAGCACCAAACGGCTAATTAGCGTCATAAAAGGTAGAAAACACGACGCTAATTTCTGACTGGAAAGGGTTAATCTTCAACGCCTATTGGGACGTGCAAATACGTTTAACAATATGTATTTACAATTCAAGCTTTCTTATAATAAAGGTGTTAAGGCAATAGCGATTCAGGCATTACTGAACACCTTAAAGTTAAAGAAAAACTCTTCCAAAACATTGAATAATAAGAATGACATTATTCAGCCAATACACTTCAGACGTTCGCAAAGAAATTGGAGTCTTCTTCCATTAGAAACATATGTGCAGTGTGAAATAATTGGTGCATTTTTCTTGTATTTTAGTGAAAATCCTTCTTTGCTAAATGTAGAATAGCTGTGCCAGTTGGTATAATATATTACATTATACATACGGGACAGCTATTCTGCATTTTTACCAATAAGGATTTTTTAAAATGCGGGAAAAATGCACCAATTATTTCAAACTGCATATGTGAACATACAGACTTAATTATTATGTTGATTATTGTAAAACATTAAAAAATAAATATGTTTGTTTCGACATGTTACAATGGCACACGAAATAAGTATTAGCTTATATAATCGTTTAATGTACGAATGTTTATTTCAATAATGACTAGAGTACATTTAACTTGACGTTTAAAATATTTCATAGTGTACGTTTCTAAAATGTTTTTTTAGACAGTCAAGTATAGAACGTATTCTTCCAAAACATGTAGTTTGTTAACTTTCATACGACAATGAGTGTTCTGAATTGATAACTTTTTTTTCAAAACATTGATCTAACATGGTTTTTGAGTTAGTTATTCTA
This sequence comes from Archaeomysis grebnitzkii, assembly GCA_031471125.1. Lineage (NCBI taxonomy): Eukaryota > Metazoa > Arthropoda > Malacostraca > Mysida > Mysidae > Archaeomysis > Archaeomysis grebnitzkii. The sequence goes on along the minus strand of JARUHE010288462.1, from coordinate 31,058 downwards.
CTGTTTAGTTTTTTACATCCCTTAAAATATATACCTTATGATCAGAAAACTTTTATTTGTGTAAGAATTGACAACATTATAAGGGCTGTGTCATGCAAGCAAACATGTTCAACTGCATCGTCAAACCAGCTAAATGTTTTATTTTTAAATTATTTACATTGTATATTTTGATTTATCAATACATTACATGCGTTCAGTAGCAGCTAAGATTGCAGCGGCTAACGTTGGCTAAGATTTTTAACTTTAGATAACGGTTCATTTAAATATTCCTAAAATAACCCAGTAAATTATTCTTAACGCAGTAATGTAATAGTATTAAAGTAGTATTAAAGTAGTAATGAAAGTATTAAAACAAGTAGTAATTAGTAATTAAATAGTAGTTAAACAAGTACTAAACAGTAACTAAATAGTAATGATATATTAATTAACTTGTATTGGAATAGTAACTAAATAGAAACTAAATAGTAATGAAATAATAAAATTATATTTAAATAGCAATGTAAGTATTAAAATGGTATTAAAATAAGTACTAAATAGTAATGAAATAGTATTAAACAAGTAATTCAATAATATTGATATATTAATTAACTTGTATTGATATAGTATAACAAAATAGTAATGAAATAATAAAAATAATAAAATACCATTTAAATATCAATGTAAGTATTAAAATAGTATTAAAACAAGTACTAAATAGTAATTAAATAGTAATTAAATAGTATTAAAAAAGTACTTAAATAGTATAAAAAAGAACCAAGCAATTTTTAATCATACTTGGGGTCAGGAAGAGCAGGATTGCAGTTCGGTTCATCTCTTCCATGTCCGGCAGGACGCGTCTTCGCATCGTCTTCACGAACAACCTCGATCTCGGCTTCTAGTTTCCCCTAAAATCAAACAATTTCATTAATTTATGTTTAATGTGGTTTTAATGTGAATTTTGTGGTTGTAATGGGGTTGCTGTGGGTTTAATGTGGTTGTAATGTGGTTATGGTTTCGTGGTTTTAATGCGCTTGTTGTGGTTTCGTGGTATTAATGTGATTGCTATGGTTGTAATGTGGTTATGGTTGTGGTTTTAATGTGATTGTTATGGTTGTAATGTTGCTATTGTTTTGTGGTTTTAATGTGATTGCTATGGTTGTAATGTGTTTGCTGTGGCTGTAATGTGTTTGCTGTGGTTGTAATGTGGTTGCTGTGGTTTCGTGGTTGTAATCTAGTTTTAATGAGATTGTTTCGGCTGTAGTTTTAATGCGGTTGCGGTGGTTTTAATGGGATTGTTTGGGTTTTGTGGCTTTAATGTGGTGGGTGTAGTTTTAATGGGATTGTTTGTGGTTTCAATGTGGTTGCTGTAGTTTTGTGGTTTCGATGTGGTTGCTGTGGTTTCGTGGTTGTAATGTGGTTGCTATGGTTTCGTGGTTATAATGTGGTTGCTATGGTTTCGTGGTTGTAATGTGGTTGCTATGGTGTCGTGGTTTTATGGTTTTAATCTGGTTGCTGTGGTTTCGGGGTTGTAATGCGATTCATGTATTTTTAGATTAATGTGGTTTTGTGGTTTTAATGCAATTGTTGTGGTTTTAGTGATTTCAATGTGGGCTATATGGTTTCGTGTTTTTATGGAAGGGATATATACCAGGAGAGGAGACCAAATAAAATGGGGAACGAAGAATTCTAAGACACTTAACTTTATATTAATTATATTTGAATAATGTCATTACTGTACATACATATATTTATACATAATTGTTTCCATAATCATTGTTATGCTTGGCAATGGAATACAAGTTTGTTTGAACATTATATATAAATACATTCAAGTAAAAATACTCACGGCTACTTCAACCACGCCATCTTTGTTAACTTTGGTAAATGGGAAATATCCATAAACTCGCTTCGCTTCCCACAAATTAACGTAAGTGTAAAATGTATCGTCAAATCCAGACAAGGACAAAAAAGTGCTTCTGCCGTCACTCGTGACTGTTTCGCCGTTTTGCCCCATGTTTGGCAGAGACACTTTCTCCGGACTTTTACTTGGCTTCATCATATGGCATAAATCGAGAGTCATTTCACCTGGAGATTGTGGACATTATATTTTAAGGTCTGTTAATTAATATTGGAATTAATCACTAGTGAATCACTGGTGAAGCACTAGTGAATCATTGTCGGGCTAGCAGGGTATTGAGCAAATTAATTTAATGAACATTATTGTAACTTTTTGAAGATTTATTTAATTTAACATTTCTTGTCAAAAAAATAGTGGCATTATTAATTATAAATACATCGTAAATAATTATTGTTTATTAAACATTGACGTAAACCTTTAAAAAAAAATTCAACGAAACTAGAGATGCCAACAACGACACCCTAAAATCAATCCAATCTTAACTTTGTTTCATTCACTCGACAAAAATGAATCAACTTTAGCGCCAAATAATTCAACCTTAAAACTCAGAAAATATATTGGAGTGCGAGGTTACCTGGAACAAGTGTAGTTTTGTAAATATGATTAGCACTATATCACCCTTAGGAGTTTACAGCCGAGACCTCTAAAAATCATTACTCTGAAACCTAGTTATTTCAATAAATCAAAACTTTAGAAAAATTATCATTAACAAATGTTGTTCCTGGTGTACATATTTTCAATTTATTAAATCATAATCACTTTGAAATTAAAAACAAAAAATGTTTAGTCTACTTTAAGTCGATAAATCCCTAACAACAAAACAATCAAGAGTAACTCATAGAGCGGTGTCTTGGGTTTGCGCTAAAAACAGAAAAATTGTTTAACATTTGAACTTTTCTTGACAGAAAGTTAAACCCAAACAGCTAGTCGTTAAGTTAAAAATTTATAGAAAACCGAAAAATTAATTTTTTTTTTCAAAGCAAGTGAAATCAGAAAAACCAATTAACTTTTTTGAAAGCTTTGACAACTCTTAGCATAGAATTTTGAGAAAACCAAGTTAAACTCAACAAGCTAGGATATAACAGTTTGTATTAAAATTGCTCATTTCAAAGTAAAAATTATTTTTTGTGGACCATTAATAACTAAGAAAAGCCTACCTTGAAGAATATTTATATATAGTTCATTTACAAAACACTGATGCATAAATAATACCAAATTACGAAAAAAAAAAATTTGTGAGAAATAACAAGAAAAAAACTGCTAAAAAGTTATAAAGTATCATTTCATCAAAAATTCATCTCAAAAACTATATGTATTCATTCTTATTAGTTGATACATAAATCAAACAAACGTATGAAAAACAAATTAAAATTACGACGAATAGTTCATTACTTTACCATATATAAAAAGCTGTAATTATGTTTTTCCATTTATTTCTTATATTAAATGAATGATTCTTTCACAAACTCCTTTATTTTTCCTACAAAAAGGATTTTTTCTCTAATTGTAAGTAAAACGTGAATGAATTACTGTCAGTGGCATCACTTACTTAGGTAGTCATCTCTGAGAATGAAGTCATTGTCCCAAAGTTGTAAAGTCAGCTGAGGAGGTCTTCTCTCTTCTGTTTTATCCGAACTGAAAAGACTGGTTTTGCGGTGCAGAACCATCATCTGCTCAGCTTCTAAATAATCCAGCGGGAATATTAATCTCCAGTTGAAGTTTGCTTCACCATCTAGTGATCTGATGGAAGACCAAAGATTTGTTAAAAAAACAGAGGACCGCGGTCACCAATACCTCGTGTGTAGTAAAAATTGTTTATTTAAATATGAAAAATTGGCTATGTCCATACAAATTTTCCATAAAAAAAACTTGCATCTCAATAACCAAGTTTTTTTTTCAAAAATATCGTTTGATAACGTTAAATGTAGACTGCATAACGGTTCATTTGAGATGTCAAGTATAACTATAGGTCATCAAACAAAAAACTTGAATGATTTACTTAATATATTGGATACAACTACTACGTCACGACAGATTGATTGATTATATAGAATGGTGGCTAAAACTTGGTACTGCACCCATAAGGAGGTATTCAACACCATCTTACTCACAAACATTAACTGAAGAACACAGAAACAGCTCAAAACAGACATTTACTGAAAAGCACAAAAACAGACCAAAACAGACATCAACTGAAGAACATAAAAACATCAAAACAAACATGAACGGGTTCCGTGTACTCTCTACGGTTTCCACTTACTCCATACGGCTCCAAGGGACCTGACAACCTCGAGGGACTGCGCAAAACCCAAAAACAAATAAGTAAACAAATATATTGCCAACATTGGATAAATCCATGGAGCACCATGAGGAGGTGACGGTCAGTTTTTGCTGCTCGATCAAGCATCAGGGCCTGGGCGGGTGCCCAACTGCACCAGCTGCAATCTGCAAGATAGCAAAGCCTGCATTCCCTCAGGGACGGAATAGTAACACATTGCAGAGCCTTACCTGTGGCACGCTCGACAAAACTACTAAAAGTCTATTTTTTAGTTAATTTAGGTTAAAACTAATTATTTTTTTGCACGTACGGGCCTACATACTATTTAAATTAACCACCAACATTCGATAGCAAAATTTTAACTAAGCTATGTTTATTTTTCAAAGACAAGAACAAAAATAATTAATAGAGAACAGCTACATTAAAACTTTGTTTACATAAGGAACAAACATTAAAATAATGGATGTAATACGGGATCTATCAATCGCGAAAAACTAATACTTCATCATAGCCAGAAACAATGACAAAGACGGGTTGACCATACTAGCAAGCACAAGTAAATGCTATGCATTAAAAGCTGTGTATTTTTTGATACAACTACTACGTCGACGACAACGACGAACACGGAGACGACGGAATAGTAACACCTTTGCAGAGCTTTGCAGTTGGCACGCTAACAAAAATTGCATTTTTAACATTATTTTAATTTTGTGTCAATTAGTTGGCAATAAATGGGAAGCACATTCACCATCTGGTGTTTCAAGTATGAGATTGATTGATTATATAAATAAACGGGCCAATGCCCAGCGCTGCATTTTTCAAGTATGAGAGGGTGTGATTCAACATGGGTATGGAGTTGTTTAAAACGCACTGGTGGAGCATAACAAAATAAAAGTGCTTGAAATTATTTTTAAAAACTATTTCACTTGATTTTATTTTTCACCTGTAATGTATGTCCGTTTTCCTGACGTTGTTCGTCCCTTGCAGCCATCCTTTCACATACAGGTCACTCATTTTCTCTCCTGCAAGGTTGGACTCTTGGAGTGGAGCTTCAAACACATTCAAAACACACACTCTTATCTCATATCTGAAATACCGAAATAAAAAGAGATCAGTCTTAAGAGTTCAATTGTATTATTAAACAAAAAACAATGAAATAAATAAAACAATTTTTTCTCAAACAAGATTTGAAGTAAGGAAATATTTATTATGAATAATTAAAATAAATCAAATACACCATAAAATAAATAATTAAAAGAATCTTACACATTCCTAGAAACTTAGTCCTAAAAGAACAGATTTAATCTTTCAAAGCTATTACCAGAAGACTCGCGTGTAGTAATAACAACGGTTTGTTTAAATATGAAAAATTGGCTAACCTTTAATGTACAATTCATAACTGTTCATTTGAGATATAAATGATAACTATAGGTCAACAAATAAACAACTTGAATGTTGTACTTGAGTATTTTGGATACAACTACTACGCCGACGACCGAGACGGAGACGAATATGAAAATAAAAAACTTAGCAAACTCACACACTTACAGTGTAATATGTATTGCTGATCGTAGCATGTGAATAGAACATTCAATATTTTTTTTTATTTTTTTTATTTATTATTTGGTCCCAATGGACCAGGCTATGGGTGCAATGCACATTCACCGCGGTGTTTCAACGTGGCCAAGGCCGTTGAGTAACATTCAATATTGACAAACGATATATTTGAAATAGTGACTCATAGTGAAAAATTTAATTTAAATATGAAACTGTTACTAAATTATTTTACAATTTTGTCAGTATAGAAATATGAAGTAAATCTGTAATGGTCGCCCTCGGCAACACATGAACAATTAAACTTTATTGAACGGTCTACCTCAATCAACAAAAACAGATTGCTAAGGTACACTTTCCTGGACTTTATTTTGCTTCCAGTAGTTAACATTCTAGATAAGTTTAAAAATGATATCTGCAATAAAATTTCCCAAACCTTAACATAAAATTTAAAAAAAACAATAAGGCTTCAGAAAATATATTTAAACTATTAACTTAAGTTTAGTTTAAGCTGTATTATGCTGTTCGACAAAAACCTATACAGTATTAACATTATTCACAACTCTTTAATTTTTGGGGTTAATTAATATTTTTGGTTTGATGTATTTAATATTTAAATTGTATTTTCAGGTGTAAATTTAAGGAAGTATGTCATATAAACATTTTGCAAGCATGAGAATAGAATATTAAACAAAATAATGTTGTTATTCAATGACTGGTGCGTAACTTATTTATATCACCCACACAGGATTATTAAAATTATAAAACAACAAGAAATTTATAGCAGTTGTTTCTAAAATTTGAAAAAATGTAAACATACTTATGTGGTTTGCGAGGCGTGATATCAATTGCGGGAGGAATAGTAACATTTGATGAAAACAAATCAACCCAAAGTAACAATTTTCCCTGAGATAAACCAGGTCTTGACGGGTGCATGAGGTCTCTAGTCTCAACGTGCTCAGGAACTAACGGTAGGCATTCATTAACTACATAAAGCGCTAGCCTCTCTTTCTTTGGACCTAGTGAAGACGGCAAAACCTTTCCTTCTGGCTCTGTAAACAAATGAAGATTTGGTAAAACGGAAACAAAAGCCCATTAATAAATTGTTAGCGGTTTTATAACAAAGAATACTTATTCAGTATACTTATTTTACAATGAAAGATGATGACATTAAAATGAAAAAATTACCAAAATCTTCCAATGTATAAGTTTTTCCTCCTAGAGTTACTGAAGTATCATCAATCCAGTGAGGCCCTTCCATATGACGTAGTTTTGCTGCTTGATCCAAAACGTCTGTTGGCAACTCACTCTCTCTCCACATGTTCGACCCAGTTCTGTTAATGAGTTTATAAGGTTCAATTGAAGTATGTTTTTATAAAAGGTCTGTCGTAAACAGTCATCGTAGATGTATTTAATACTTTAAATGACATTCACTTTAAAAACAATTTCAAAACTGATTGCATGTCAACATAAAATAAAATGAAGGAATAAACTTGAAAATAGTTCATTACACATGATATTGTAAAGGAAGGCCACATGTTGCTCTATGACGGCTTAAAAATCGATTTTCCAAATCAATGACCGTTTCTCCAATGAGGTCATCTGAGGTAATTGCATCATAGTCCCAAACTTGAATTTTTAAATCTTTATGAACCGGAAGGGTGCCAGTGATTTCATACATTCTGAAAAATAATTATGGTTAGTTCATATTTATGATCGATAAACGTGATCACACATTTGTAGTAGTCTAGTTCAACATAAACTAGCTTCACTTTAAAAAATTCAACTTCTAATTACTTTGAAACCTGTCAATTAAAACCAATTGTTTTTTCAATCGGGCAATTGTAATAATGGTTATTAAATGTAATAATTAAACATAAAACTACAAAAACAGACAAGTGATGTAAAATAAAATATAATACTAAATACAAAACCAAACTAGGATTCCTGAACAATTTTAGAAAACGTAAGAAGATCAGCAAGAAACAACACTTACCGACCAAATATAGGATTTAAGGTGCTAGGTAAGTATTCTTTTCTGCCGCTGATACTTTGCTTTCCTAAGTCAATTGTAATGTAAGGGTCAGATGATCCGCCAGCATCCTTAGGAGCAATATCCCTTCCTTCAAGTATGTAAACTCTTGCTGTAATTTCTTGAGGTCCAGGCGACGGAAATCCTTCCAGCATTAACGGTTTGGCGTCTTCATTAGAAGGGTATATGCGGAATGTACCCTGAAATAATGTTAATGTTATCGCTTAAATAATGAACCATGGACTATTTTAAATATATTAAACATAATGTATAGTACAAGATCTCTTGTAAAGTGATGAACGCCATAAAATGTTTTACAATATACACTTGTTTGTTTGGTATAAAACATTATGGATATAAATACATTAGATGATATAACTTATTTGCTTAATTTAAATTGAAACTTCAATTTTCACTAAAATAAAGATGGTAAGAAATTACAGGTGTATAAAGTGGATTATGTTTAGGTGTATCAAATGTTGAACAATTATTGCAAATTAACAAAATAATTAGCACAAACTTAAAATATTTATTAGAAATATTACCTTTGTCAATAAGACTTTTTTTGTGATTTTGTTTAAAGCTAAGCTCTTCAATTTGTTTAAAGTAAAACTATTCCGAATGTGTTAAGTAATACGCTTCTACCTCCAAATGTTTGTGTCAAACATCAACAAATTAACTTAGAAAACTTATAATAGTCTAAGTTAATTTGTATGCAAACATGATACACAACCTCCTATTTATGTATGTAAATGGATACCAGAGGACTACGGTCACCATTTCCTCGAGTGTAGTAATAAAAAAGGTTTATTTAAATATGAAAAAAGGGCTAACATTTAATGTACACTTCATAACTGTTCATTTGAGATATAAATGAAAATGTAGGTCAACAAATAAAAAAAACTTGATTTTACTTGAATATGGAAAATTATGACCATCTTCACAAAATTTCATAAAACCCCTTATCTCAATATCATGAGTTGCTTTTAAAAGTATTACGTAATGTACACCTCATAACTATTCAGTTGAGATGTAAATGATAACTGTATGTCAACAAACAAAAACTTGAATATTTTTGATACAACTTCTACGCCCACGACGAAGACGACGGAATAGTAACACCTTAGTCGAGGTTCGCCGCTGGCACACTCAACAAATACAAAATCAGATTGATTGAAAGGACTACAAAAAAGAAAATTTAATTATTTACGAGTTGTGTTGCGCACTGTAATTGTAAGTAAATGGAGGATTTATTGTAATAACAGGGTAACATGGGGAACTGTATTTTTAATTTACCTTGAATTGTCCAGCAGGTTTTGCGTCACTACTTCTTCCTTTCAACAACTCCACCGTGTCGACAAGGTCCCTGAATCCAGAAAACCGATGGTCGTTTTCTAAAGGACCAGAAAGCACTTCTAACCTTTCATACCTAAAAATAATATTATAATTATTTGTACAACATAGAATTGTTTGGTTTCATATTTAGTGATAATAATGTATAGATTTGATACTGTGACCCATAAATATGGGAATAATTTTATCTAAATGCACTTGAAAGTACTTTATGAGAAACGTACCCTTTTTGAAGATAACTGCCTGATCTTCGGAAGTCATTAGTTGATGCATAGAATTTAGCCCACCAGTCCACTTCAGTGTCTACAGTTCCTGGCTGCGGTTGGAATAACACATATTTAATTCAAAATTTACCATAATGATCATATACAATGTATACGAAAGAAATATAAGGTTATTTATAAAGGTATTGAACTTTCTAAGTCATTTTGATGCGATATTTTTTAATGTCCTACAAATTGAGCACTGGTACATACAACACATGACAATTAATGTTTAGTCCAGTATGTTGCGGTTTTGGGTTAAACTCCTCGACTATTTGCTCCCACGACTTCTATTGGTCCTATTTAAAATCATTGGTAGAATGTTTGAGACATGTCATTCAGTATTTGGTGGTGCCCAATTAGGAGTAAAATTTAACTTCATTGTAACAATTAGGTTTCTAGATTTGTAGTTTATTACTATTTCCATAAATATGGGTAAATTAGTTTCAGTAAATCAATGTTTTCAAGAGTGTCGTTTTTATTATATTGTTTCCCGGATAATGTTAGCACAATTGAAAGTGCTCCTTTGTCTTATTTTGATGTACAGATTTTGAAAAACATTTTATAAAAATTGAAAGGAAAAATGTTAATATTATTTTTTATAATTAATAGAGCTTAGATGACCCATGACATTGCGTGGCAGGTCTTTTATTGTGCACTCAATTTTTATGAGTATGCACCAAAAACTAGTTACTTGGGTTGTGCTAAATAGTATTTGGTGTTATTACAATAAGGTTGAGTAGTCGCACTAACATTATCTGCGACCTAGGTACGATGTTTTAATGTAAAGTCATATCCATCCAACTTCGATATACAGTATGTGCCATCATTTCAAACTTCCTGAATAAAAAAATCTCAAAGTTGATGTAATACCGGATATAAAATCAGACTTATTGTCATCGACGGATGTAGCAACTTATTAATTTTCAATCAGTTAATCAATTTAATATCACAAACATGAAGAAGTGAAATGATGACATAAAAGTTTCAAGCTCCATAAATTGAGCTTACATAACTTTATTGTTCCATGATAAACTATAGACATTAACGATTGAGAACTCGTGCAAAGGTGTTCGAACACAAAACCATCTTAGTATACAAATACTTGTGATTGATGTAGCTACACAAAGTGTTTTTTTCCGAGGCTGTTCATCTACATTGAAACCTTAAATATTTGTGTTTTTATTAATTATAAATATACAAGGTTAGTCGAGAAAAATACTAAAAATAATCGAATAAAATATGATAAAGATCATATATAGTAATGAAATATATATGTTATGAAATTTATATTTAAAAATCAATGAAGTTAGTCTCGCAGTGATGAGCTGAAATGCAATTTGTGAAAGTAATTTTATTTAATAAACTTCAGAAAGTCACATTAGAAAGTGATTTGTCGTGAATATTTAAATCTGGAACTTCTACTTAAAACTTCAACCGTTTCTAGTAACACCGGTAATACATTAGTCTAATGGCCTATTTCATCTATTTTACCACCAGTGATACAAACGTTTAATAAATTTATATTTTCTTGTACAAATTTATTAAAAATATTTGTACCACTGGTGTTACAAGAAACGATTAAAGTGTTAAAATAAACAAATGCAGTGTACCACATAAACATACCACACACATATGCCACACATACCGTATATATGTATTACATATAACAAATATTTAAACATCATTTTCTTCATATGGTGAAATCACCAAACCGTTCACACCAAGTTGGAAACAGAAAGATCTTTAACATCGAAAAAGAAATTCAAAATCACAAGGAGCCAAAAAACTAGTTCATTTGCTGCCATAAAATCTTGTTTTTCAAATGGAAATACGGAAATAATTACCATAGATAACCGAAATGAAATTATTGTGATTGATCATGGTATAAGGCTGAAAGAAATATGGAATCTCAGATTATTCTAGTAGTTGACTTAAAGAAGGTAGCATTTTTGATGATTAATATTCAAGATATTATCTATGGTTTTAATACAAATTGTAGAATGACAATAACAAAATTTAACTACATTTGAGCCTCTTGAAATGTGAACAAGAGTACACACAGGAACTAAATACTCAAACTACTTTAGAAATTAAAATACATTGAACAATGTTACTCATATAAATAAATAATATAGATGTTGAGGTATAATATTTAAAGTATATGCACAAAAAGTTTAGTTTAAAAAATAATCATGCCAATTTATATTTAACATTTTTAAAACCTAAATTCTTAACAATTTTTACAGAAAATTACTCTGAACCTTTGCGAGAAAAGTTTAATATTTACAAATCTTGAATAATTAACTCCTAAAACAAACTGTGCAACTGACTAAGGATGAAAGCTCTCAAAGTATTAAACAGATTCATAACGAGTTTATGTTGAAAAAGTGATAACCACCGCCTACATATCAAACAGTTCTTAACCGTTTGACACCTTTTGTGACCATATGGTGGCATTTGATAGTTATTTTAATGTGTTTCTATCCTTATAGCATTACTTACCCAAGTGTGAAATGGTTAATTAAGTAATGCCAACGTTAATTTAAACACAAGTTTATTTATACGTAAGCTATTGTTAATTAACTAAGTCAGCGGCCATATACTGTATATTACCATTGCCAGCGAAGTTAAGTAACGTTGGATCTGGTTTTCACTTGGTTGTATTATTATATATCAACACTATATTTGAACCTTATATACAGTTTTTCATTATTTGTTATTTGTTTCCGGTGGCTCATACTAACTTCTATTATGTTTAAATTAACTTTAAATATTGATCATTAATATTAGTTATAAATCAATTAACAATAATTATTAACCAATTATTAGTCCTTAATATCAATTAATTATAATCAAATAACAATTTCAATTGTTAGCGTTAATAATCAATTCATATTTTATTAATAATAAGTAGTTAATATTAATAATTTATCAGTTAAATATTAAATGCTTATGGTATTCATTATACGTTAATTATGATATTAATATTAACTAATTATTAATTCTTTTATAATCAAACTTTAATTAGTTATGATATTAATATTAATTACCAATTAATTACCAATATCTATTAATTATCAATATCAATTAATTATCAATATCAATTAATTATCAATATCAAGATTAATATTAGTTTCAATATACATATCAATGTCAACTATCAAAGTCAACTATCAAAGTCAACTATCAAAGTCAATTATCAAAGCCAATGAATTATCAATATCAATTAATTATTAATATTGAGTATCACTATTATTATTAATGCCTATTCTAAGAAGCACGAATAAATGTCATGAACTTTAAACAGACATAATGAATGGAAAATGTGTAACTATTTAACCCTGGCTCTAAACTTGTACAAATGTGAACAAAAAGAAAAGGTTTTTAGTGGAGGAAATAGAAGTCTAACAAAAAAACTTGCATGTGGCTTGTACAGAATTGGAAATTATTTCTTTGATCTTACTTACATATATCTGTAGTTTCAAAAATAGAAAAGTTCTGAAAATTCTGAGGAACCTAACAACAATCGTGGATCATTTATAGAACTGCATTTTGTTCTAGCTAAGAAATCGGTCTTTGACCTTAATCCGAGTGGAAGAAAGTGAAAAAAAAATAAAAAACTAACCTCGGTGGACGCTTGTGTATGTGAAAGCGACGCTGATTGCGGTGGATCAATCTGAGAAACAAATATGAAATGGTTCACACAATTAGAAGCAAATCAAGTCAAGCACTTAAGTTAAGATTAAAAGAAATTCCAAACTTCATTAGTAGCTTTAAATAATAAGTTTTGAAATATTAAAATTAAAGTTAATGAAAAATAAAACAAACAGCTATCAACGTTAAGTTATCTAATGTGAAAACTATTAGCAGTTAGTAAGCTTGTAATTTCTTTTAATTGTGTTTTTGAAATATTGACATTGGACATTATTTTTTTAATTAAAACAGTGGTGTTAACTGAAGGACTAAAACATTAAATCAACTAGGATCAATATAACACTTAAATATAGGACATGTTATTAATTAAGTTTCATACAAAAACAAACCTTAATATTCTATGTACACATACATCAAAAAAGAAAATGCATTTTTCTGGAAAAACGTTAATTAAAAAGTATTATGTGAATTCTAAAACAAACTACTAACGATAATTTAAAAATACATGCATATAATTCATTATAGGATCATATATTTACAAAATTAGATTTGTACATTTTAGTTTTTAATTTAAACATAAAACCCACATGTACAGTATATTTACAGTGTTTATGGATTCATTATATAAATTTAGACTTATAAACATAGCATGGAGGCACTGGGGTATTATGTGCTCAATATATTCAATGTACTGCAGAAAAACTAGTATATTAGATGTTATTTGCATAGATTAACGTTAACAAGGTTGATTTCCTAGAAAGAGATATTAGGCAGAAAACGGTTTTATATAATTTTACATGTATGCGGGTTTTTCTCTTCATCTACTATGGCCCAAGAATAAAAATCATCGTGAACATGAAAAACAATGTAGTTTTAAATTATTCAATCAGCTTTAAAAAACAAAATAGAGTTGTCTGTATTTGGTTTATTTTTGTTTTACTGTTTTACAATAACCAACAACAATTTAAAGCTGTGTACGGGCATATTTTTTCAGTTTTTAGGGACCCTAATTTTTGGGCGATAGTACAACAGAGCTAGCGTGTATTAATGTGTGCACACATTTTTACATGTGTAGTGTTCAGTATTATTAAGCTATAGTAGATACGTGTGCACTGACATTGTTTGCACTGAAAACACAAGACTAGCTTTTATGTATAACATAGTCAAAATTGACTAATATTTGTTACAATGCACATTAGTTTGTTGATTCAATGAACCTTATTGTGATTCGATCAAAATCGAATCACATTGGTACAATGTGATACAATTGAATCAAGAAAGTGTGCAGTGTTGACAAAGCTTATCAATTTAATGTAAATTTTGACTATCATATACATAAAAGTTAGTCAATCGTTTTCGGGGGTTGTTATATGCAAGACTTGCATATGGTATCATTCACTTGTTGTATTTCCCGTAGTTATGGTAACGATACCATCAAATTCGTTATGTACTTCTGAGCCAATTTCCTTGCTTGCAAGTTTTAAAAATAAATTATAAATAAATAATTGTGTATTGTTTTCATATATCGTTGCCATAAGTCTGGTAAATACAATATAAGTCTTGGTTATGTTGAAGTTGTGCCAAAACAGCACCAGATTAAATTAACGGTCTTTTCGTCATTGTGAAAAACTATCCTTTGAGTTGAAAGATTTTAGTTTATTTAAATTTTCCGCTGAATGAAGACTCACAAAAACTAACTGACAAAACTTAAGTTTTGGGAGATTTTAAAGAAAAGCCAAACTTAAAACTATTAACAAACTGTTATTTTTATTGAAATAAACTTTATTATGAGCAAACAGTTTTCAGTTACTTCAAATAAAATGAAAGATTTTCAACATAAATTCAAACCTTTTTCTTTCCAGATCGAGTGCCAATGACAGATGTCCTTGGTCTAAGAGATGGTTTTGAGCTGAAAAACAAAATTGAATATTTAAGAAATTGCTTTAAATTACAGAAGATTCAATCACAACACACCATATTTACCAATAAGTATGCTCGCGCTACATTGAAACTTGTAGTATATAAAACATATTTCATGAAAAACTTTTTCAGTTCAGTTTGAATTATTTGGTACCATGATGGTTTAACAATATATTTATTACAAACTCAATATAAAATGACGAAGTTTATCTTGCAATGCACGAAACTTATGAAATTAAGATAGATGATTTTCAAAGTTCGAAAGAGTAAGACTATGAATTGAAAATTCGAAACACAATTTTAACGTGGCAACTGAAGTATATGTCAAATATATAAGTATTCGGTACAAATTAAAGTCTTAACTTTAAACAGTTTTTAGCAAAACGTTTGCACATCTTCAACACTTTATACATCGAAATTGTGACTAAAAGTTTAACGAATCACATTATTTCAGTATCTCGATTTTTTTAATGTACACAATTCAAAACATCCTTCATTGCAGAGTATTGCTGGTGTGGAAGTTTTATTCAAAATTAACATTTGCTTATAACTTCAGATAAATAATGGATTGATACTCCACTTGATTAACATTAGTGGGACAACTTTTTATCAAGAAATAAAATTAATAATTTAAACTTTTATGTTGATTAAAAATGTTTTCCTTTTCAGCTTATCACCAGAGTACTAGATTATCTGTCAACCACAATAAACACATTTTAGCAAAACCAAAGATGTAAAGAAAAGCCAATTAGTCCACACATGTTGATTGTAACAAGCATCCATATAGGATGGCTACCCAAAATAGGAGTTTCACAAAGTATTTCTATGTGCCAATATTATTAATGAAAACAGTATGTAATTTCACAACCATAATGTTTTCCAATCTGGTCAAATAAGTGAAAATATATCAAGGTACCAACACGCTGCATTTAATATTCAAACGGTTATTCATATGTATTGTATGTTTTCTGTGAAGCAGTGTTGACAACTACATACAGATTTTTTTAAAGTGCAAAAATTCCAAACCAATTATAAAAAGTTAAGAGTGGCTTATTCACTAACATAAATTAAAATACGTTTTACAGCGGCTTTACTCTATATTAACCATATATAATTATTTAATTATTATCATTATAAATTTTGTTTAATAACTGTAGTCATTGATTGTGTAATATGTACTGAAAACACTTGACTAACTTTAATGTTTAAGATAATCAATTTGATTCTGTCAATTTTGACTAACTTTTGTTAACAGTGCACATCAACTTAGAGGGATGGATGGCGTATTGCTAGCATTGACGCGCACTGTTAACAAAAGTTAATCAATTTGATTCTGTCAATTTTGACTATCTTGAACATAAAAGCTAGTCAAGCGTTCTCAGTGTGGGCGAAGGGACTCCTGTTAATTAAGGCTAATGAAATACTAATAGTCACTAGGCCATCGTCTAGATTACGAAACGATGTAACTGTTTTCTTCTTTACAGTGAAAACCACAAACAAACTATTTAATATGAAACCAAGTACTCATCTCTAACTTAAATGGTAAGAAAATGAGAAAAAACAGCCTCTAAAAATTGTCTTCAATAGAAAAAACTTTTACTGAATTGTAACAAATAAAATTTTAGATGATTCATGAATTATTAGAAGCATTATATACTTAAGTACAACCTAATCATTCTAAAATAAAACCGTAAGTGATGTGTCATTTATGTTGATATTTAGACACAACATTTTATGGTGGTAAATTTAATAGAAGATAATTCAAATAATAGATTAAATGTTGAGCACTCATTATATTTTTTTAAAGCTTATAAATTAAAAAATACAAATAAATCTTAATCAGATAATTGACCAATATAAAGAAAACTAAATCAATATATAATTTACCTAATAATTGTTAAAAAAAAATAATGATTGCAAGGCTTCTGTGCATATATTCTAAATAGAACACAATTACATTTATTAACAAAAGCGAAGGAAAGACATACTGTATGCAACATCACAATGCAAACGTGTTTTAATCAGTTCGTACAAGTAATCAAGCAATGTTTTAATAAACTTTTAGATGCCTTTAACTTATATAATAGACATGAAGACACACTATTAAAAGAGGTTTGCTGTTTACTAATATACCGGGTTAGTAGGTGTAAAATGATCGAAAGTTGTTAAAAATGATCTACTACATGTTTGATGGAGGTATATTGATTATCTAAGGGGATCAATATAGCTCCATCAAACAGTAATTCATTTCTAACAAACTACTTTATCGAAATAACTCAAAATATAAATCGCCTAAGTCAAAGTTTGTTGCTTTCAACAAACTTTCGATCATTTCACACCTGCTAACCCGGTAGATTAGGAAAACAGCAAACCTCTTCTAAACAGTTTTAACAGTGCACGATATATTCAAGTATAAAAATGCATTATTTTAAAATTCTGCTGTTAAGTGTGTAATACCCAAGTTTTAATAAAAGAATGGTTAAACAATCATTTTAGAGATCAGTTTAAATAAAAATAAAAAAAATTGAATGAATAAATGTTATTAAAATAATTTGTTCACCTACGCTTAATTTTGTTATTTGAATTATATAAGGACTTGTTACTGTAAGATTAGTTAAAGTCTATTTAACATATATCAATATTGATATATATATTTTGATTGCAGTATACAATTTTACCATGCCGATTTAGTAAAGTTTGTAGTGCAAATAATTGGATGATTTGCGGTAAATTGTTTAATAAAATATAATTATGTTAAACTATGAACAAGTTTTTGTATGCTAAAGAAATTGAAATATATATAAATACAATTAATTAATTAATTAAATATGGTTTTGATTAGTTTTTAACAAAATTTGAAGAAATGTCGTCTGCATTATGTGCCACCGCCTAAAAAATAAGTCCGCTTCAACTGAAAAATTATAGCAAATGTAAAGTTTTTAATTATTCAAATGTTTTCACGTAAAATGGACAATTTTGTATTTTTATTTTTCGTCTTTTCAATATTTAACAAAAACCAACGAAATAATTTTAACTATTTTTATTTGAAGGGATGAATTTTCATAGGCGATGGTACCATCTACTCAAAAATGAGAGGTATCTAAAACTCCATTTTAGTTTTAGTTCAATGGATTTCATATTAACAGTTTAGACATGCGTGTTTTTTTTGTTTATTAATATTTTACTATATTAAATTAACCATTGAAGTAATAAAAACAACTAGCCTTCCATATTTCTCAGTTAAGGAGGAACCTTATTTTTGAGTCGATGATACCAGTGAAGTTAATTTATAAATATGGTTTAAAATAATGCACTTTTTGTAACGTTTCCAATTCGACCACATTTCCATTTAGCGTAACTTAGTAACCCTACCTTGATTGGTCATGTGGATGTTTCTTTCCTTTTCTTCTTGGCCTGATATGGTTCAATTTAATTAATATTATAGAATTTACTTTTACAAAACATTAAAAATGTAATCAAATGTTTAGTTTGAAATGACCAAAGTGAAGGTCTCTACTTGTGTGTTTTCCACTCTTATATTTTTGTTAACTTTGTGAAATATTTTTAAAAGTTAAAAGGAGTAAACTTTTTTTCAATTGCTTAAAAAACTGTAGCTAAATGTAAACAAGCACGATTGAACTTTAGGTTTAAAGCAGATACAAGTGCATGGCCAATGCAAAACCCAAAAAAGAAACTAATAATTTAACGAAAACAATTATTCAAAATACCTTTTCATTTTATCTTGAATGAAAAACAAGGAACATAAAATTTTACTTATCCTCGTTCTAAACTTTAACAAAGTGATGAAACAAGAAAATGATCATATTAACGTATTTAAATAATAATAATTATTTAAGATAGGTTTACTAAAAGAAGGGAACATTATGTTTTATGGATTTTCAGCCGAAACAGACATTGATTTTTTTAAATTATGTAATACCAAAAACAAAAAGGGTTTGGTAAACCTATTTAAAAAATTATCTCGGCTAAAAGTATTTGGTTTTAATAATTCTGCAATACAACTAGAACTTATTTTATTTATTTGTGGTTTTAAAATTTATGAGCATAACTAGAACATATTTTATTTAATTATTTATTTTAAAATTTATAAATATAACTAGTATAATGAATTTTATTTTATGATTGATAAAGTTTATAATAAGCGCAGTAATGTTTGTATAATGTGAAAGGTGTACTATAGCTTATACGTCTATAACACTTACCATTTAGGAGTTTTTAATTTCACTGCTTAAAACTTTAAAATTTTGTCAAGGTGTTCGGTATAATACATTACTGTCTAGAAATGCATGTTTTATCCTTTTTTAGTAATTTGTTTTTTTTAAATTTTAAGTTTCCTCAAAATAAGAAAGGTCGGATTCGTTTTTATAAATTCTAACTACTGTAGTAATCAAGCTATATAATAATTAACAATGTAATATGAATATTAGTTTACAATTTTTCGGCCACACAGATGAATGAAATTTATAACTATTGACCAGAAATGCTTAAATGAGCAATGAAGTATCTAGCTACAGTGAAATAAAACTTTGCTCTTTATGTGGTTTGAAAAGCGAACTCTGGAAGGTTGGTTGAGGACAGCAAAATGAAAATTGTTCCATATTTCGGCACGAAAAACTGCCGGCTATAGTTGTTTCGTATACTGTAATATTTCCTGATGGACATTTATAAATTTGTAAATTAAACAAGAAGTATAAATTTGTAAGACCTTTTGAAACACGATGTAGACCTTAATATTATCTGTTAAATATCTTGAAGGTATAACTTTAGAGTAATTTATTTTCATATCAAAACGTTTGTTTAATTTAAATTTAACACAATTTTGTGATTGATTTAACGGAAAATGGGTAAAAAACATGAAAATGTTTACGTAAGAATTATTATCAAACATTAATATGAAAACAGAAGTTACACTCAATAATTCAAACAGTAGAGGAAAGTTTCACAAACCTTGTAACCGTGTTTTCAATAAAGTATTGAGATAAATTGTTGATCACACACGTGGCAACAACGGGTTTGCTTCCGAATGACCGGTGGTCCATCACTCTCATAGTCAACGGAGGCATAAACATCTCTTCCTTTGGCAACTCCTAAAACAAAGATGGTTTAATGATATTTAAACTTGGTGTGGAAATGTCATCTACAAGTTTGTTTAAAATTTTGCGCGCATGAATATGAAAGAAATTTTAAACTGCTATACTTTCCACTGGACAGAGGTCGATCCTCAAACTACAATATCAATGAAGTATTATCTTTATCTTCATTAATTGGTTCAACAATAACAAAAGTGAGGTAAACTCTATGTTATTTGTATGTATTTTTGCCCGAAAACGACAAACTAATATTTACGTTAATGAACATTTATGGACAATTGATTTTGGAAAATTTATTTTTTCAGATGTTGAGGAAACCAGACACAAAAATCTCGTTTTGAAAATAATTTAGGATCAACCAACAATAAAATAATAAAACTGTGCAGTTTGAAGAAATTTTGAGATTAACACATTTCCGTATATGTGGGTTGCCTCACTTGTGCTATTGGTGATCCAGTCATGAAAGGCAATCAACCCTTATGTTTTGTTCCGTAAAATTTGTTGTAAAACTTCAAATGAAATCTCATTAAACTTCATCAAAAACTTTAACATTTTTTATTAATCCTTTAAATCCTGAAGGGACGAATTCCTCCCATATAATGAAAGTCTTTTTTAATAATAACTTTAATGTATTTTAGTTCTTATGGCAAAAATTGAAGGACTAAGAAACAAAAAATGCCAAGTGGCATAGTAGCGCTGTTGGAGTTGGGTTGTTTTGCCTCTCAGTCCTCCAATTAATCAGGTGTGAGAGGGTTCAAAATGCAAGACATTTATTCCATTTTTAAAATAAAGTCTAACAGACTAAAAATGATGATACGTACAACATCCAAGACAAGATGAGGCTCATCAAAGTTTGGATTCTGCCGCAAGTTTTTCATGATGGCTGACGTCACTACCTGTCCTCCACATTCAAACTCAATTGAAGGTCTTGTCACGGATTGCAAGTCGTGGGTCACCATATTACGGACACCCCAACAAAGAATCTGAAATAACATTTACAGTTTAAATCGGAAAAAATCATAGCTTAAAATAGTCAAAACTCAAAAGGCTTAATTAAAAAGTTGTGACATTTATTTTAATTATTAATTTATGCTCAACAGAATTATAATAATATTTAGTCGTACAAGTTGGTTTATACTTTTTGGGTGTAAGGTTACAAGCAGTTAAAATTTAAGTAGTAGTACAATCTTTTTAATGTCAAGCTTAGAACAAAAATCTGAGCATAAATTTATAAGCATATAATAATTAATTTTAAAGGCTGTATGAACTTTATTAAACATTACAAGTTTTAACTTATTATAATACTACCAATTATATTATAATAATCTAAATGATATTACAACACAAATTACATTTTAAAGATTATAAATAGTTGTAATAATTATTACTATATTATAATAATGAGAATCATTAGAATACAAACTTCGATGCGATGTTTCATTAGGACAGGTCGAATGCCAAATGGAACCATGTAGATGTCACCTCTTGTCGGGGGCAACATCGGAAGGTCTCCCTGATCCTTCAACAGCAACTCGAAAGCAGCCAAAATTTCGCCTTAAATTTTATAGATGTACTAATTAGTCTTTTTAGAAATCATGATTGCCTTGAAATCGTAATTAAATTCTGATTAAAAAAACAATATATTAATAATTCTTCTCAACCGGTACTCACAACTAAAAAAATAGCTTTCATTTTCCAGTGAATTCCATTTATTTGAGGTTATACAATAAAAATAGAATGATGCGAACTATTCAAAAAGAATCAACTATACAATTTTAATGCATCGAGTTATACTATTCAAATAGAAAGAGTTTATATTATTTGTGTTATATAATTTGTTATCCATTTAGACTGAAATATATTAAAACAAATAATTACATTATTAAAGTTAACAAACCTTGACTGCTGTTTCCTTGGGATAATTTACACCATTTTAATTGTGGAGTTAACATTGACTTATCTTGAGGATCGATAACGTTGGGAGTGCACATCACACGACCAAGGAAATCGGGTTCACCCTAAAAAACAAAGATTTTTCCATTGAAAGTTATGTTCAAACTTTTAATTATCTGCTTTAACAGTTGTTAATATTAGAACATTTTCTGGATCACTATCTAATTAATGAATGAATGAATGTATAAGAAACCGGGCCATGCCTGTTACTACACCCTATGGATATTTAGCATTAGACCACTGTCGAACAAGCAGCTTAAGAAATGAAAGACAGTTAACTTAGACTTCTTACGTAAATATAATCAAATATTAATTTTGCTTTAGTCAATAAATTTAGCAATGAAAAAAATATTCTAATGTTTCGTCTGAACAATTTAAAAAAGTTTTTTAAAAAAAACTTCATTTATTTATACGTTTTAGTAAATATAAAGTAAGTTTTTTTTAACTATTCAGACGAAACAATTTCATGTTTTGTTGGTTCTAAACATGTGAAATTTAAGATTTCTTAAATCACTACTAGCATTATTATCGTAGACGTTACTCTTCATTGTTGTTGCTAGGGATTTGTCAACTTGTAAAAAGTAGACAACATTTTTGATTTTTTGTTTTAGAACAATGATCATTAAACATATATGCATAAGAACAATATTTCTAAAACATGTTTTCTTAAACTTGAATTTATTGAAATAAAGTTTTTATGGTAAGTTTTAGATGTATCCGCCATAGCAATGAGCGATTCTATCGGGGTCATGTAATAGTTAATTAAAATGTCATGGTAAATAGAGTTTGTTAAATAACTTACAAAATAAAAAGGTTTAATATTTTGTGAACTACAGGCGGAAATATAACCACTGATAAAGTTGATCGCAAAAAAACCTATTAGATTATTGCAATTATGAATATGGATACTGGACCTTAACCTATACAACTAAAAATGCCAGCTTGTTTACATATTATTCAAAAACAAAAATACAAAGAGAAGACAGAAAATTTTAGAAGTAAATTGAATTTTAATAAAAAAAAAACTGTTCAACATACTCTTGCATCCCAATCAAAAATTTCCAGATAGACGTCAGGCGCAGGAGCACTTGTTTTGGACAAGGGCAAGAGTGGCCCGGAAATTGTGACGTCATCGAACATCAAAGATTGATCCCAAGTTGGGGACAAAGATGCAGAAATACGTTCAGTTTGTTGAGTTCTGCCACAAAAACTCACTAATGCATATGGATCTGCAATGAATCACGTAAAAGAATATTATTTTAAACATTGAAAACAATATGTTGAAATGTCTGGTTATAATAACTTACATGATTTAAATGTAAATAACAAAAAAGGAAAATTTTACAAAAAGAAAGTAAAAATAGTTTTTTTTAAAGACATTCAAGTTTTTAATTTGGAGAAAATAATTATTAAAGAAAAAATAATTCATCTTTTAATTTAATTCAAACTTCTATGATAATTACTATTAAATACACGTCTAAACTAATTCAAGCGTAACAGAATCTTATTTTTAGATGTGTTTAAGAATTACAATTAATAAGTTTCAAGAAGTTTAAATAAATAAATTATTTTACTACGAGAAAAAGTTTAAGCTTTTACCAGATAGTCCCGTCTTGTCTCCAGCAAGTAAATCTCTTCCTTGGTAAATGTATGCTCTCAATTGGTACTTGTGAACTTCAGTGCTCACAAGGTATTGTCGTGGACACGTGATCATAACTGCACTTTTATCATCTGAAACAAAATATAAAAAATGTAACTTATTATCTTAAGATACAATATCTTGAATTGTAATTGGTTGACAAATCATTGAGCGTTTTGTATTTCAAAACCTTTATAAAGCTTTAATAAATTCACAAACAACTGAATAAGCTAACCATCCTTCTCTTCAGCTGCTATGGATATCCTTGGTGTAAGAGGCAACCCTTGCTCAGCTGGAACAAGCTTTCTTCTCCATCTCCTTCTTCTAACAGCATCCACACGTCTCTCTCTTGCATGGAACCTCATGTTGAACAGCAACGCATACTCCCATCCATCAATCGGACTAGATTCCTAAAAGTTTTTCAATTAATACTTATAAAATACGGATATTTATGTCATAAACGAGTTGCGATATTTAAATGTTTATAACACATGATTTTGTGTATTGAGGTTTTTCCGAATAGGAAATATTCATAGAAAAAGTACAAGAACAGCAATCATTTGAGACATCAATGGTGGCTTACAAGCAGTTGTGTTTTATTACACTGCTTATGCCTAACATATACTAATTGCATGAGGTAAGGCATGCGCACACATTATTTTGAAGAAGTTCATAAATTGCCCATCAGTTAAATCTACAGACTTGCATTTTTCTTACACGGGAAGTTAAGCTTATTAAAGGATGTCTCTTGATCACAACAGTATCAAACTGATGATTTCATTCTTTGTTTGTCGGATTTGTGTGGAGTTTTTGAACGTTATCATTTTTGGTATGCATTATGAAATGAATTTGATACAATGTTCTCACTAGAATTATACTTTGGCTTAAGCCAAATGGTTGCGTTAGGATTACAGGTTGAGCTTTCCTTTGAAAAAGAAATTTGCAGAAGACTATTGAAATTGCAAAATGTTTTACATTTGAAACGAAATAATTTTTATTTTGCATTTATTTATGTCGTTGAAACATTTGCCTTTAGTTCTTTAAATGAACAAGTAGATATACAACAAAAAAACTGATATAAAAACAGACACGATATTACAAAATAAAAAAGTCGCCATAAAGTAAAAATTTGTATTTACTTTGTCGGAGAAGTTTTTGTTTCGAGTTCTTTCTCGAATCCATCTTCTTCTTCTCATAATGTGATACACTTTTTCTTGAGGGGACCAGCCGACCATCCCCTTTTGAACGGTGTATTCCCATCCTTCTCCGTCAACCGCTCGTTGAACATCCGTCTAAAAATGTTTAGTTTTACTTTAAAGCAATTTGAAAATTCAAGAAAGTGTTTTAGCGATATCAATTCTTAAAAAAGAAAATTGTAATACAAATAAACTTTTTTGGTTTAAACCATATTGACACAATGTTATACAATTTTCATTGAATCAAGAAAAGTTGATTTTATTAAAATCGTTCAATATTGCGTCAATGTAATTTAAATAAAAAAGATGATTTTAAATCAATAAAGGTTTGGTTGAGAACGTGCCTATAGTCATATAATACAATTTTACTTTAAAATATTTCAATGATCTCAAATACAGCTTTGATTTACTTGCAAAGATATTCAGATTAAAATATTTGAGATCTCATAGTTCGTAAAAGTCAAAAGTTTTTAATCTTGTATCGTGTTGAATTTAGAAAAAATATAATTTATTTACCATTACCAATAATTTGTATTAAACATTTTTAGTAAACTAAACGTTGAAAATAAAATAAGGACATCGCAGACATTAACATTATGTAGTATCAGCAACAAACACTGAATAGATGTTGCATGAAATTAGTAATTATACCTTCAAAAAAAATTCAACAACAATTAATATCGAGATACAAATCAGAGGCATAAATACCATCCATAAATCCCTCCATTGCCATCCTTCGGGACACAGGACTTCATCTCTCGGCTTGGAAGGATCGCCTCTGGCATCAGCCCAGGTTGTTGGCGAATCCATCCATGTGCCACCTGGCACTCTTGCTTGCTGTTGAAATACTTCTTCGGTGAACAAGAAGTGGCCGGCGTCAGATGTGTATTGGATGCTGGAATGTAATCGTTGTTTCAATCAACCAAATGAAGACAAAAGAATGTTCATCCTAGATTTTAAAAAAATATTGATCAACAATCAAGAATGTTTTCAATACAACTGCTGGAACTTTTTCTCAAAGTGTTACTAGATTCAGGTTCTATATAGAAAACTATTCTTCAATCCCTTTTTTTTCTTCCACTCCTTGATAATTACACTTGTTGCGTTCAGTTAACAGATCAAATAAGATCTGAAACCTTATCTGTAACCATTGAAAATATCAACAGTGCAGCTATGAAGCTATTGATGCAAAATAAATCGCCATTCCAAGGATCAAATATTATTTATGCAATGATGAATTTATTGACAAAGTAGTAATTTTATTCGACAATAATTTTTCCTAGTTGTAAAACTCGACTTATTGAATAGTTTGTTCATTTTAAGCATTATCTTAAATTTTACGTAAGAATGACTTGACATATCTAATGACAAAATAATTAAAAAACTTATCATATATTAAAGAGTATGAGAATCAACAATTCATCAATGGATTAAAGCGACTTGAAAATATAAGTTTTTATAACAGACATCTTATTTTTTTTTATTATAGAATATTATACAGCACATTAGCTACAATGGCAAAGAGCGCTGTTGCCAACAACATCTAGTGTTCCCAGACGGTCACCCATCCAAGTACTAACCAGACCCAACGTTGCTTAACTTCGCTGATCATACGGGAAGCGGTGTTTCAATGTGGCCAAGGTCGTTGACAACAGACATCTTAAAAAAGTGGTTTTAGTATACAACTTTTTTGGGCATTAATATGAAGAACATTTTAAACTACTTACATCAGCTGTCCAGGGTTCACTCTTCAAACCACATGAACAATAAGGCCTTATCCAACTGTATACCACCCCATTTAACATTAATGCCCGAAAATTCAAACTAGCGTTCACCAGAAAATGATGTAGCTTTGTTTTAGTATATTTCAGATTTCAAAACAAGTTTTAACCTTTAATGTTTTGCAGACATTAGATAATTAGATAATTAAACTAGCCACATAATAGCAGTAGCGTTAAAAACGAATTTAAAACTGGTTATGAAAAATTAACGGTTTCTAGTTTTCATTTATACACAAATGATGTTCCATATTGTGATGCTATCAGATATATTTTTCATAAACCATTGCATTTTCTTTGTATAACTAATTTTCCAATATCAAACATCAGTTTAATAAAAATAATTAATTTTGCTCAAGTGTTTTTATAAATTTTCAAAATATCGATAACAGAGCTAACACTTAACTAGTATTTTCACCAGGATTTGTGTAAAAAAGT
The DNA here is from genome assembly GCA_031471125.1 of Archaeomysis grebnitzkii. Classification (NCBI taxonomy): domain Eukaryota; kingdom Metazoa; phylum Arthropoda; class Malacostraca; order Mysida; family Mysidae; genus Archaeomysis; species Archaeomysis grebnitzkii. Next base: position 3,989 of record JARUHE010288462.1, on the reverse strand, counting down.
ATTTCCCTTAAACATGTTGGTAACTATACGAAAACCCACCTTGGATCAGGTTCTATTTTCCAGTCACCTTGGAAGATCCAGCCATTAGTGGGAGTGAAAGAATCTTTCGGCAAAGACATCAGGCCATCACAATCTGAGAACTGTGGTCGGGATAACAATGGTCCTTTATTCATCCACTTTCCAGTTCCAGGAATGGTCACCTGTGAAAAAAGATTTGATAATGAAATCATAATTAACAGTCAAGGCAGGACTAATTATAGTCTTCAAGACTAAAATACACTAAAATTATCATTGACGTGATGAATTTCTTTCCATATTCAATAAATGCCTAAAAAGAAAACATGTAAACCAAAAGATGGCCTATAATATACAAATAAAATAATCACATTTCATAGGATTATTGTTTTCTAAAAAATAGACAAATGTAAGATTTAAATTTCATAATTGTATTGATATTTCGTGGTCTATATAAGAAAATTCACTTTATTTATCTTGCAGTTTAAAAAGTAAGAAAAAGAAATCTATTAAAATTTATTCTAACCTGATTTTCATAACATTCAGCATACACAGTCAGCTGCAAGTCCTGTCGAACATCCCACCACACTCTTTGCTCCTCTTCTCTGCCCAGCCATAAAGAGGCTCTGACAACACCACCAATTTCATCCTTCCCTGAAATCGATAAATTTTAGTTCATTTATTTTCTTGAGAAAAAAACTCATGTCATTTTATGTGGACTAAAGTAAGTCATTCAGAGTTAGAAAATTTGATTTAATATATACAATTGATGAACTTAGGTTTTATTTAAAGTTAAGACTTGGTCAATCAAATTCGAAAGAAAAACATACATCTGAAATGTATCCATATGAAGGAAACTACTCTATAACCCTTATTAAGGAATTATGGAAGAACTCAATACGATTATTTGGATTTCGTACATACGTCGTATAAGATTTAATCCGTTTTAGTTGCATGATAATGAAATATTATTTACCTGGAATTTTGAATGCGAGTGAAGTGAAGCGACCAGCCATCTTTCCGGCCCACCTTGGTTCATAGGAATGGATGATGTCGGTTGCCGGAATCCGAACATACGCCAGTCTTTTGGTGCCGCTCATCAGCCACACGAAGACGTCTGGTATCGAATTTTGTGGCTAGAATAATTCAGAAGATTAGAGTGACAAGGTTGTATTCATGCAGAAACAAAGTTTTATTTTTGCAAAATATTTGTTTTTATTCTTGTTAAAACAAATCTTTGTTCTTGCAGATGCAGTTTTATTCTTGCAAAAACAAATGCAGTGAATGTAAAAGATGTAATTCTTATTTACATTTCATCTTGGCAATAAATTATAAAATCAAACTAAAAGGCTGGCAAAGTTCTATACAGCCTATAAATCATGATCTAAACAAATTATAAGATTGTTTAATAATTTGAGTGTACAATTTAAATAGTTTTTTTCAGTTGATGGGGACCCTTATTTCTTGGGCGACAGTACCTTACGGATTGGTTTTGCTACAATATTACCTTCCTATTACAATGACATATAAACATTCATTTGAGACAACTTCTTATCAATGTATAGTTAATTAAACTAGTAATCCACGAACCGGACGGTTCAAATGTATCGCGATGATTCATTCAGTAACTTTAAAAAAAAATTATCTTTACAAATGTCAAATCAAAAAAGGTGTTACAAAAAGAAAAAAAATCATTTTATCAAAAATTCACCTTAAAAACTTCTCATGTGTACTTCATTTCCAGTCCATTGATGCATAAATAAAAACAAAATATGAAGAAAAAAAAATTGGTGAAAATTTTTTCAGACTCCAAAAATATCAAATCAAAAATGTTGTTACAAAGGAGAAAACATCATTTTAAAAAAAGTTCACCTTAGAGACTATTTATGTGTACTACATTTCCAATCCATTGATATATAAATAAAAACAAAATATGAAAAAAAACTTTGTTAAAAATATTTTCTAAGTTAATTTGATGAGAAAATGTAGATAAAAGTGAAAAAATCAAATACAAATACCCAGTAATATATTAAAACCAATAACTAAGCATATATGAAAAGAAATAATAATAGTATAGATAATATATAAGCATTCAAGTCATTGTCTAACGCCGACGAGGACGACGACGACATCGGAATTGCTACGCCTATGTAGAGCTTCGCTACACACACTCGACAAAAACAGCATTTATTAAAGTTGTAATATGATGAAATATGTCCATTAAGTAACAAATTGTTGAAATAGATACAATATTAAAGTAATTACAAAGATATATATATATTGCAAATCATACGTCTAGTTACTGTTAAGTGCATAACGATTGTGACCTCACGCCCGGATGACGTCCTGTTTTAAAACAAATTTGCTCCTCAAATAGTGTTTTTGGCCACCGAAAACCATTTGAGGAGCAATGTTAGGTTAGGTTTTGTTTGGTGGGTCACACCAATGCTAAAATTTACTTAAATACTGGTTTATGTATCCTAAATCCTATTTCAAATTATGACGTCACGACCAAAGTAGTCGTACACTCGCGTTGGTGTTGGTAAGTTTTATCAAAATTTGTGGCAAAACTTTACTTTAGACCCCTAAAAAAAGTACTAAAAAAACTGAACATGTAAAATGTTAGTATTTCACTTATTTTGTGAAATAGTACCTTACCTTACCTGGCATAACCTAACCTAAAATAAATCACAAATAAAGGTTAACATTGAACAACTAAACACCTCGCTAAATTGATAATTCTTTCTTGTTAAAGTTGCTAGATCTGATTAAGGGATCTAAAGTAAAGTTTAGCCAAACTTGCTAAATGTTGCTAGAATTGATGGCTAAACCTTACTTTAGATTCCTTAATGAAATCTAGCAACTTTACCAAGAAAGTACTATCCATTTTGGGAGGTTTTTAGTTCTTCAACATTAACCTTTACTTGTGATTTATGCTGTCAGGTAAAGTAAGTTGCTATTTCACAAAATAAGTGAAATGTTAATGTCTTTCATGTTCAGTACTTTTAGTACTTTTTTTTATGGATCTAAAATAAAGTTTTGCCGAATTGATTAAAAGATCCAAAGTAGGATTTAGCCCTACATTGTCCTCGCTAATAGTAATTCCTATGTTTAATGTTTCTTACCTTGATGGGGTTAAAACCCCATCAGAACCAGGACAAAAAGTAAATTTTTAGTTTCACTGTACCATGCTGTATTACTATTATGAACCAAACTAAACTAATCTGACCTGACCTGACCTGACCTGACCTGACCTGACCAGCTAGCTACAAATTAGTTGAACAAAACATTAATTATTAAACAAAAAATGTCTAGAAAAAATAAAATACCCCTCACAAAAACCTAGCACCAACAAGAATTAGCAGACGAAAGTCAGACGTAAGAATAAAATTCCTACTATATTAAAGCTCATATTCACTATAATTATTTTTTCCAAAATCTCCACAGGGGCTACTCATATTTCAATGCATTAAAGCTTTTTATAAAGCCATTTGCCATACCAAATTTCTATTAAAGCTGTCCGTCGCAAATAGAACTTGACCCAGTCGTCAAACCCAGAAAATTGCAGCAATAGACAACAGTGGTTTGGTACAACCAACAAACATCCAACGACCACCAACCACCTCCCATCAAAACACAAACCAGACCTAAACAAAACATAGCTCTAAATCATTTAACTGGGTGGGCGGTGTTAGCAACATTTCTCAAGGTACAGTAATGAAGCAGAACAAGACCGACAAAATATAACTTCCAGAATTGAACATAGTAGTCCTGCAGCTTTACAAACGTATATGGTTTTGATAGCAGTTTGTTTAGAATCCACTCTCGTAAAAGTAGGTTAGGTGATTTCCTAATTTATCTAGTGCCTCTTATAACTTTACAGTTCTTGGGCATTTCTTCAGTTTCTCCGCGCGTTTGTGATGTGAAAAAATGGCAACTAAAAATTACCCTACACAATTTGAAAAGTCTCCCGC
>JARUHE010288352.1:0-12716 GCA_031471125.1 Archaeomysis grebnitzkii | reverse complement strand
ACATACATACATACATACATACATACATACATACATACATACATGCATACATACATACATACATACATACATACACACATACATACATACATACATACATGCATAGATACATACATAAATACATAAATAAATACATAAATAGATATATAAATAAATAAATAAATAAATATATAAATAAATAAACAAATAAATAGAAAAATAAATAAATAAATATATAAATAAATAAATAAACAAATAAAATAAATAAAATACATAAAGAATGTATATAAATTAACCTCTAACAATATATTAACGAACATTTAATGAAAAATAAATAAAGTATGCATATACATTAACCTTTAACAATATATTAACGAAAATGTGTTACAAAATAAATAAAGAATGTATATACACTAACCTATAACATTATATTAACGAACATGTATGAACAAATAAATAAAGAATGTATATACATTAACCAATAACAATATATTAACGAAAATGTATTACAAAATATATAAAGAATGTATATACATTAATATTTAATAATATATTAACACAAATGTGTTAAAAAACAAATGAAGAATGCATATACATTAACCTTCAACAATATATTAACGAAAATGTGTTAAAAATAAATAAAGAATGTATATACATTAACCTATAACAAAATATTAACGAAAATGTGTTAAAAATAAATAAAGAATGCATATACCATAACCTGTAACAATATATTAACGAAAATGTGTTAACAAATAAGTAAAGAATGTATATACATTAACCTATAACAATATATTAACGATACAGATCTATTCAAAAAACAAAAATAATAATATTAGTTTCCGAAAGTCGAACACATTAGCCCACACGCACGTTGAAATACGTTCAGCGCATTTAATTATTGCCAGTCAACTCTATAAATATAGTTTACAATTTTTCAAATATAACTATTTCAAGAAATATAATTTCATTTTTACTTAAAGGTATTTTTACCAATGAAAATTTTTTTTATCCTTCTATAATGATTTGAAAAATAAATTTTAGATCTGTACCATTAAATTTCATATAAATGTACTTTTTAGCTAAATAATACGGTAAACTATGTACCTTATGGACTGTATAAGTGTATAAGAACAGTTTAACATCCCCATGGGATTAGCATGATCAAATGATCATTAATTTAGCAATGAGGGCTAAACCAAGACCGCCTGGATCATATAAGAAAGTCTTGGCTAAGCCCATGGTTGAATCACAAGGATCGCCCCAACCCCTATTGAAACACCAATATCCCCACCAAAAAAGCATGATTTAATCTGTCTTTTTCAATGGGGTTTGTTGACTGGGATAGTGCTTTATAAACATACGGAATTGTTATTATTATTGAATACAAAGTTAAACTGGTTACAACTTTATAACTTTAGTAAAGTTGGTTATACAAATTATAATTCTTGATTTTAAAATCAAAAACTGAAAAAATGTTGTAAGCTAAATTCCTAAAAAGAGCCATGGTACTGCCCCAAAGTTTGAACACATTTATCACTAAAAATTATATTTATTCACTTTTTTAAATAAAATTGTATAACTAAATTTTATGCTGCTGTTTGCAATTAGTTTTTACTCTAAAATCTAGTAAAAACATACTTTTAAAAATAATTTTTAAATACCACCATTTTCTTTAAATGTTCTAAGAATTCTATATGTTCAAACATTGTTCATATGCTCGATGTATTTTCGAATAATTCCTAAAATAACTTTCAAAAGTTTTAACATGACTTAAATTACATTATTTTATGCTTAAGTACTATAATTACGTTGTATGACATATTATGTTAATGTCTATTTAAAAACACTAGATTTGTTTAAGAATAAAACACTTCAAAACCAGATAAAAAGACATTACTTTAACCGTATTGGTTCTTCTGGCGACGGGGAATATTCACTTTTATATGTCTACGAATTAATGTCAGTATCAGATGCTTCTTCAGTCCAATAAAAGGACTTGGTTCTTCTGGCGACGGGGACTCTTCCCTTCTAAATATCTACAAGATGCTGTCAGCATCAGATGTCCCTTGAGTCCAATGGAAATATTTGGGACTTCTGGCGACGGAAATTCTTCACTTCTAGATGTCTATAAGATGATGTCATCATCAGACGTCCCTTCAATCCAATGGGAGGACTTGGTTCTTCTGGCGACGAGGATACTTCACTTCTATTGTATTTTGTATTGTATGTAATAGCTATACAATTGTATACAATGTATATACCAGTCCAAATATAATAGCTATACAATTGTACGTAATAGCTACACAATTGCTTACAGTAGCTACACAAATCTATCCAATAGATATATAATTTATACAACAGGTATAAAGCTAGCTACAATAGCTATGATTTAAATTTCTTTGTTTATCTTGCCCAAAAATAAAAATACTTGAAATTCGATCACTTTCGACCAGATTTGATTGCATTCAATTCCTCATAAATGTTGTAAATTTACACACTTTCTTGATTTTAAGGCAGCCGCTGCACATTTCTGGTCAAACTGACTTATTATACCTGCTAGATCCATATGCGCAGCCATTATGTTGTATGCACAGCCATTATCGTTCGGTAATTCGTGTTGTTCATTCAGTTTCGTAATTGAAATACGTTTTCCTTAAACTGAGCGAAATAGAAAACGTGATTAAACGAGTAAATAACATAGATTGAACCATGTTGTCATTTATTTAAACAAATATTTTTAAGGGTAAATACAATAGTTTAAAAACAAGTAATAAAACTAGATCCCTAAGATCATAGAAATTAAAATCTAGAGAAGAAGAAGAAAAATTAGGTCACCATATTATAAATTTTATATCCAATATTATAATCATGTCAAGATGACTTCTTAATCAATTATATTCTACTTAGATCTAGTTTTTTAATAAATAAAAACTATTTAAAGTTTCTTCAAATGAAAATTTTTTAAACTTTAATAAATTATAATGAAATCTTATTTTAACTTAGATTCTTCATTGATATTTGATAATATTGTATATTAAAGCCACTCTTATCTAAACATTACGTGTAAGACCTTAATTAATTATTAACTAGAAAGATAGCATCAACGCATTGGTGGAGTTTCCTGTAAACTCTACGGTAGTTTGTCAATAACTTTCGTGTGATTCATACATTTAGCTTAGTAAACAATCTCTTTACTTTATTAATATCACAAATAAGATTGTCATTATTGTTGTTTTTGTATTATTATTTAGTGAATGGTATGTACTATTATTGTTTAACATTGTTATTAATGTTTCAAATAATGTTATTATTAGTATTTTTTATATTATTATGTTATGTATCTTACTATTTACTACTAATTTATTAAGAATTTCGATGTTTATAAAATATAATTTGATATAATAAACCTAACTAATTAATCACTTTGTCTTCTAACAATTTATAAAAACTTTATTTATTTGATATTTTAGTTTTGAATTTAAACACAAATTAGTTTTTGAAGAAAGAAAGCTTTTTGGAATACTTGAAAATTTGAAAGTGCAATAAATGTTTAACTTTAAGATTGAAAATAAAAAATAGTTTTTAAAGGTATTGCACTATTCTCAAAAAGCTTAGAAACACAGAACCTCTTAACAAATCTAGCTGAAACAATACAAAGAATAATTTGGTTAAGAAACGGAAACTAAACTTTTCAGGAAATTGCAAAAACGATACGATTTATTTTTTAGTTTAATGCTTGAAAACAACCCTTAAAGTTTATTTTGATTTCGTCGTTTCCTAAAGCAAAGATTAACAATATTTTAAATTCATCATTAGTTTTGTGCAACAATTTTTATTTACAAAAAATGATTGGGTAATGTTGAGCAACATTAATTAATCACCAACGCAAATCAAATTATTACCAAAATGTTTGTTTTTATCCTTCGCACTAGTTTTTCACATTTCATTATTATTGTGTTTTTGATTATGATATAATTTTCGGTTATAATAATAATAATAATTAATAACAATAATAATAATTTGCGTTAATGATTAAATGATGCTGCTCATCAGTTATCAAATGGGTTGCTTTGTTTAAAAAAATGTTAGTTTCAAGGAAAATAATAAATTTATCAAATTCATTCTTAACTAATGAAAGTTTTCTACTTTTTCCAGAATAACCTGAAATGATACCAAATTACACCAAATAATAATAATAACTAATAATAATACCAAATAATTGCACCAAATGATACCAAATGACTTCGAGCAGCGAATCACTCATCCAGCATTCCCTGGAAACGCCAACTTTGGACGACCAAAATGTGTTGCGATTCAAGGTGAGAAAAAAATTGTTTTTATAAATAACAGAAGATACACCAACAACCCCAAGAAGAGGTCAGTTATTGAAGCTTGGTTTGCAAACACAGATTAATAAAAATATAAAAAAAAGTATAACGAAAAATAGAAACAAAACAAAGATAAAAATTAACAGGTTAAAAAAGAGGAAACCCGTTCCATTAAATAATTGTTACCCTACTAAACTGTATTACGCTTTTCAGACCCAATCCATTTACCTTTCTATCTTTATTCTTCTTACTATACATTTTGACATTCATAACGTAATCAACTAAGTAGGGTAGTGTTTTTGTTATGGTTATTATAGTAGGGTAATTACCCTACAAAATGCCTGCCTTAGTTGTGAGGATAAAACTCTTTTCAGTTGGATGAAATTGCGGAAAGGCGCGAAAAGTTGGAGCAGTTCATTAAAGCCCTCAAACTCCCACCTCTCACCCCCCGCCTAGCCGTCACCCCCACTTTGGAGGACAGTGGGGCAAAGGTGGATAGGAGCCTCTCCCTCAGCATGGAGGACCTGCAGGACCCCTCGTGCCTCAGTCTTCCCTCGCTGGTCACCCGATGGGAGAACGAAGTCCATATAAGACTGGAGAACAGGTTGGTACTTTGGGCCATGGATGTCTTCTACTACGATTGGGGAGTATGTATATACATATACAGGGTCAATATATATACATATATATACTTTGATTTAAATAAACTTCATTGAATGTTGTTGACCAATTGCAATTTAGTTTCTTTTTTATAATTTTCTCTAGATGTCCAAATTTTATTTTGAGTTCTGAAGGTAATTGATGTAAGAGATCCAGATAAATTTTATTAGTAACTAGTTTCGGTCCACACGACCATCTACGGAGTGAAACATAAATATTAAAACAATCAATAGTAAGTTAAAATTAAGATGTTGGCTTATATGGACTTTATAAAGAAAATCGTCTACTGATTCAAAAATTGCCATTATTTGTTAATTAGTTGCAATATCCAATTTAAAATACAAATTCAAAATATATAACTCTTTAAAATTTACTCTATTAAAATTATAACTATATAAGCATTTCATGGATTCAAATTGAAATTAGACGAAAACCAAACTTGATGAAGGATCAAATTAGATGAAAAACTGTATTAAACTGTATATACTGTAAATAATAAAAGTTATACCTCAATTCTATTTACAAAATGTATTAATTAAAAACAATAAAATGCAATTCAATTTGCCGATGTGCTCTCAGTTAAAGTCTTTCACTGACTAGTTAGTTTCGTTGTAACATGAAACAGTTGATGGGAAATGCATTTTAAATGGGCCACTTTTTTATTTTCTACAAAAACTTTCTTCTTATTGGCTGTACGTTTGGTCTAGCTTGCGTGGGCGTAATTTTGATTTGATATTCCTATCCTTGATAGAATTTTATAGGTGTTCATGGATTATATTTTTACTGCTTAAACAATGCTCAAAATAATAAATTTGGAATAAAGATTTTTTAAAACAAAATTGAGCCATATTTTCCGTACATCTTTTATATTATACAAATCAACAAAGAGTTTGTCAAATCAAAAAAATCTGGTATAAGCTTTACAGCAAGTTTTAAAGACAGGTTCTAAAATTACTGTAACATGTTTTTCGTTATGGCTAGCATATAAAATTTAATGTTTTATGCTTCGCAAATAACATTTACAAGTTATAAATAACATCTATATACTACAATAAACACATTTTAACGTTAATGAAAAACAATTAAAAAGGTAATATTTAAACGAAATTGTTAGATTTTGACAATCATCTGCTAGCTCCTTTATCCCATAGCGGAACAAATGATATCCTTAGAGATAATGAACGTAAACATTGGTTGCGTTTGCTGTTCAATCTGGATTGATCTAGATGGATCTAGATTTCAGCATTGTGCCATGTGTTTTTCCCTCGAAACATAGATTGAAAATATGTTTATTGTAGGGTAATATAATATGTTCAAGTTTGCTTCAAACAATTTTAGTAGGCTTTAGTTTTCTAAACTAAATTTAAAAACATCAAAAACAATGAACTATCCTAATTTTTTTGTCAGTTTGGAAAAATAAAATCTATTATAATTATTTTAAAGCAAATTTAAATACATTAAATTTCCCTACAATAAACATATTTTAAATCTGTGCTACGAGGGAAAACACACGCGGCACAAATGCTGAAATTCATATCAGTCTAGAACTCTACTGTAGATCAATCTAGATTGAACAGCAAAAGTAAAGGAATTAAAAAATATAGCTTTGTTACAAATGTAATATTTCCATGGTATAGGAAAAACAACAAATATTGATATTTTTATGGAATGCAACCTTATTGTTTTATAGATTTTGTGATAAACTTTGTATCTATGTCAATATATTGGCGTAAAAATAATCGATGAAGAACATCTAGTAATTACTTTTAATTTAATTTATTCGAGCTATGACACCAGATACACACACACACACACACACACACGCCCGGAGACGTACACATAGATTCACACACGTACATTTACACACACATGGACGCAATCACACTCACTCACATGCAACGCATATACATACGCGCAAACAATCATACATACACATGCACGCACGCTCCGACACATACCTAGACATACACTAAATAAATGTAGAAATTACATTAAATTTAAGTATCAAACAACATATCTTTTAGAATAATGCAGGATCGAATGCATTAAAAAATCTTTGCATTATGCATAATTTATGCACCACAACAATTGACTGCATGAAATATTTATTAGAAAACATTCTAAAATGAACAGTAATTGATTCTTTGTAACCAAGAACAATTTTATAATCTTTATTATTTAATTTAAAAAAAATTTCATTCAGAATTTATTTATTGCTTGCAGTTTTCATGGCATTCATTTATTATTTTACACTTTTACTCTATTTTATTATGAATAAGTAAAACTATTTTTAATATTTTAAACATACAACATAGATATGAGTAATAATAATATTTGAACTTTAAATGTAATTTTCATTGTTATTGTACATATATAAAGTTTTGAGAAAATTGTGAAAATATAAAAACATATTGAAAAAAATAATAGCAATATAAATATTGTTACAAATTGTTTTGAATTTCCAGATCAGCAAAAAGTTTGAAAGAGACACAAGTGCCATCTAGCGGTTACAACCAGGAAGCAAAAATTTTAAGCCAAGTAAGAAGTTATAGATTTTTGCGTCGCTTTTAAAAACAAGTTTTGGTCCTCATGTTTCATCCAATCCTAGGGTGAAAGATAACGAAACAACCGGAAACAAATAAAAGAGCAGTAGTACGTTATCTGTGATGAGTTTACTTGGTATAACATCTATTGAGAAAATAAGTTTTATTTATCTACATTATCGTTTCCAAAATAATTTATTTAACAGAAGCTTAAGTTATCGCTCTTTGAGTTACTCTGGATTTTATCTATTATTGTTTTGGATTTATCCATTTCTTTCATTATATGACCATTCAACATAAATGAAAGATGTATGTATTAAGAATCATTTTTGTTAAGGATTTGTTCTAACACTTGAAACAACTATGTTTTTATGGTGCTTATGGATTTGTTTTATTTCAGAGTAATTGTTCTTACGTTTCTCTGTTATATACTGTACAAACAAGATTTGGTTCTGTGTGGTTAAATGTAATTATTTGCGTGAATGTATGTGGTAAATAAATTGGAAGGAATAAATTTAAAATAAAATGTTGAATAGTACCGTAAATAAATGACTAAAATTAAACCTAAATTATCTGCTAAGCCTTATAGTTTAATTGTTAACCATATAGTGTTAAAGAAAAAGAGAAATAGGAAGATGCCGAAATAAATGAAGCGCCAGAGCTATGCCGCTTCATGAATATAATACTGTACAAAAGACTCGAATATTAAGAAGCTGAAATATAATTCAACTTTCGGTAAAACATTTCCGCATTATTAGAGGGTATTTCCCTTATTTATTGCTCACCAATAACATTACATTGTCGCCACAGTTTGACCTATTTTATATTTGTTTTTTCTTAAGCATTTCTAGAAAAGGACTCACCCACAAACGTTTTCTAATTATAATTATTTATATTTATAATAACATAGTTTATTTTTACATAAATTATTTATAACTATGTTATATTTATTAAGTGAAAGATTATTTCCTCCTTCTAAGAAAGCTGCAGTTTTCCTTTGTATAAAATCATTAGGTTGTGTCTTTAAACATTATATCTATCAAAATGGGTTGTAAAAAGCTTCAATTTCTTAACAACAGAATAGGACATCTTTATAGAAAGTTTGTGGTGATAAGTTATAAGTAAATGCGTAAAAATGTACAAGTATTGGAAATTGTAGTGATATAAGGACCTGCATCATTTTATTCATTTTGACTTGGACACACACACAAAGGAACATTTACGTCCTGCTTGAAAGAACAAATTTCATTTGTGAAACCGGTATTGAATTACCTTGGGTTAGTTTTCAATGGATAAAGAGTATTATTTTTTGGGATATCCTGTTTTAAATAGGTTCATTTCTTCTCACAAGAAATGAAACCAAACTAGATAGATTTGTTGAAGTAATTTACGTTTGTATAACAAAGGATTAAAATTCGAATATTAACAGTTTTTGGATATCTTGTTAACAAACTTGAAAATATTTCAGAATGAAAACCAGAAAACGACGAAGAACGACCAATATCTCTCCAGTGATCTCATAAAACACGATACACCTCTAAGCAGATCATCTAGCAGAATAAGTCTCGTCAAATCTTTAAGCAGATCGTCCAGCAGACTAAATTTAGAGAATCCCTTAAGCAGGTCATCCAGCAGACTAAATTTAGAGAATCCCTTAAGCAGGTCATCCAGCAGAAGAAGTCTTTGGAAGAACTTGAGCGACGAGGTTCCCCCAAATCTTCCCGCCTCGATGCTGCACCTTAACGACGCGGCCTCCATCAGCAGGGTCCCCTCGGACGACGATCTTTCATGTGCGGCGTCGCCTCACCTGAAGGAGCTCCGCATCGGGCAGCGAGACCTTCTTCGGCGCGCCGTCATAACGGACGCTGTCACCAAAGAGCTGCAAACAAAGCGAAGATTCTTGCGACGCGCGAGCACCACTGAGGACCTGTTCCCGCAGCAAGGCATGGCGGAGAGGACGGGAGACGAAGGGGCAGGGACGGGGAAGGCGCTGTCGCTAGACAGGGTGAGTTGCTGGAGATTTAGTTTTTGCTGTTATCAAGGTCAAAGTTTCAGATTTTTAACATTAATGTGGTATGTAAGTAAAAAAAACCAAATTGCATTTATATCGAGTACATGTCACGTTTTTAAACTTTTCTGAAGAAAAAATAATTCAAAACCTCGCTCTTTATTGTTATTATCATTAATAATAATAATAATTTTTTCTTTTAGATAGCGTTATTAGGAAATTCTTAATTAAAGCCAGGAATTATCCCTCTACAAACAGACAAAAAAATATAAACGCAAATTCAACGAAAAAAAAAAATTATTCAGCTGCAACACATTAAAATAAGAACAAAAATAAACAGGTTAAAAATCTATTACTAGATATTAAAACTAATACTCAAAATGTTAATTAAAAAGAAAAGTTTTATTTTAGTCTTAAAAATTCCAATTGAATCGATCATTCTTAGATCAATTGAAATGAATTCCAGACATTGAGGCAGCGAAAGCAAAAGATCTTCCTGCAAGTGAATTTGATTTTACTAAAGGTTTTGTAAGAAAGTTTGTATTATTTGATCTTAAGGATCTATTGGAGGCAGAGTAATGAATTATTCTTTTCCGTTTATTAGGTGCTCTATTATGTAAACATTTGAAGGTTAGAAATGCTATTTTATAATTGATTCTCTCTTTAATGGGAAGGCAGTACATCTATCATAAGTATCACCGAACTTATGCCAACGCCGACTCTACTACAAGCCTTTTACATCGAAATCTGTATTACACAATACGTTATCTATCGATCTTTTCTTGATACGTGATTAGCTTTCTTATCGTTCGATCAATGTTAAAATAATTGATCAGAGATGAAGAAAAATTGGGTAAATATCACGATTGTGGTTGAAATCTATGCAACCAGTTGTGTTTTCAATGTTTTTTGTAATAGTCAAAATTTTATGGCAAGTAACACGAGAGGCCTGTAGTAGAGTTGGCGTTGCTTATGTTAACAAAAAGTGACTTTTCAGTTAGTCTTGTTTCATCAACATTTAAGTTTATTGAGCATTTGTTATAAAACTGCTACCATGCTTAAATTATTATCGGTCTAGCGTAACCTTTAAATTGGAATTGTTATTAATTATTGTTAGAATTATTATTATTAAAACTATTAATCACATTATTGCAATATATATAAAAAAAACCTTGTCCCTCCCAGACTGATTTTTCTGACTATTGCAGACGTTTAGTACACCGTCCATCCAGTTCAGTCTGTGCGACTTTGAAGCGAAAAACGAATTTCACAAATCGTTTTTGGGGAACCAAAAGATTCCTCAAAGTTTGAGCCCAATTTCTGTGGATGACACAAGTAGTTTATGGGTAAGTTAGGATCCATTTATATGAATGTCGTTCTTTATACTATATTAATAACGGAAATAACTGGCTTAACATAATTTAATATAATAATAAGTTTGAATAACATAATACAGTTAACGGAATGTTATCAATTTTGTATAGTTCTCCTCCACCCATTACTGAAAATAGTTATGCTGACATTTTTATTCTGTTTTCCAGGAATTTTGTTGAAATTTTAACTTTCTATTTGTTATCGTCATGTTGAACTAAAATCAATCACAAACTGGATTATAATTTTTATTTAATGCAATTATTTAATCTAATTTAATTTAATTTAGTTGATAATAAAAGATCACACGCCACACATTGGTTTTAAGGTTAGTGATAAAGTAATTACTCACAATACTAAAATTACAATTATTCGTACTCGAGATAGATCGTTCTAATCACATTATCGGCACAAATAAATGTACCAATACTAATTGAATATAAAAACATATTGAAGATAAATCCTCGACTTTTATGTGGCATTGGTTACGGTCGGATGCAAATGCGGATGCGTACTTTTATAGTCAAAACTACGGATGCGCGATTTACAGATGCGTTACGCATCCGTGCTTCATTACTGTGCGTATAAACTTTATCAGTGGTATGCGTATGCGTATGCGCATACGTCGAGCCAAAATTACGTACGCGTATGCAATTGCATACCTTTTCGCATACTTGTAATGTAGAGTGTGGTATCAGATTATCCAGACGTGTAGAGTTGTTATACAAGAGGAAAATATTTTGATAAATTTGTGGGGAATGAATTAAATTAAATTTATTAATGTTAAGAATTTTTCAATATATCATGAATTGCTTAATACACGTATTAGAAGTAGATTTGTATTACATATCATTTATAAGTAAATATGGCGTAATGTGCGTTATGACTGATTTTATAACCTACGTCTTTGAAAAAATAATTATAAAATAACCTTACGACTTAGACATATAGATTACTTATCAAAGTGTAAGAAAAACGCTTATACTTCAATTTTATAATACTTTCACAACATTTCGAAATGGTTTACTACATAAAAACTAGTTTCAAATAAGTACGTTATTTTTAGCCTTGGGTATTGGTCTACTTGAAGGGTGGAAGCATTGCTTAATAACGTTATTTCTATTCATTATAACTTTTAATTCTATCAAATGCCTTCCCCAACTCTTCTCCAGTAGCATCTTAAGTATGAATATCAGATCACATGTTCCTCTCCCCGGTCGAAATCCATATTGCCAATCTCTCAATTTAGGTTCCAAACATGTTCTTAATCTTTTCTCTACAGTATAATTGTGCAATATATCTTGCTAGTATGCGACGGCAGCGTAGTATATTAATAGTATTATTATAGTTATTCAAGTAATCATTCATTTATTCATTGACCAATTGGAAAAAAATTGGTGCAGGTATTCAAGACGACCGTCGAGGAGCTGTCGAAGGACCACGCGGACGAACAAAGATGGCGATTGGCCATGGCGACGATAAGGCGGCAATTTTCAGAAGAAGAAACGAAAAACGAAGTCGTCGACAAATACTTGAACGTTGGACTATTGAAAAAACTGTTGGTGCTTCTTCAACATTTTGAGATCAGGTCAGAAGATAGTTTGATTTTGTGTAAACTAAAAACTGTATAGAAATCAACAATTTTCTACACACACACACACACACACACACAAACACACACATACATACACACAGACACAACACACACACACACACACACACACATCGACACACACACACACACACACACGCACACGCACACGCACACGCACACACACACACACACACACACACACAAACACACACACACACACTCACACACAC
>JARUHE010288241.1:0-12718 GCA_031471125.1 Archaeomysis grebnitzkii | reverse complement strand
AGTCATTGTCTAACGCCGACGACGACATCGGAATTGCTACGCCTATGTAGAGCTTCGCTACGCACGCTCGACAAAAATGATATAATTACAATAAAAAATGTTACTTATCTTATATTCTTTTCAATATTTTGCTAAATACTCTATGCCCTGAACCTTATAAAAATGTACATGCACAAAAAAATGGTTAATCTTAAAACACTAATCAAATGTACGAAAGGAAACTTGTCATACTAATCCATTGTTGGGTGGATATGTAAGAGCTAACAGGAGATTGCATTTAATGTTGAGTATTAATATGTGGCAAGGCGGAGTGTGGTGTGAAGTTTTTTTGTTTTGGAGTTTGAATGAGATGTGGGCTGGGAACAAACATTTTTGATAAAAATATTTTCATGTTTTGATTTTATACAGTATATGCACCATTAGATTGGAAATTAAGTCTACATTAATGGTCACCAAGATGAACATTTGATTAAATGTTTTTTCTTTGTAACGTAATTTTATTCACATTTCTGAAATGGGAACATTAAAAAAATGATAAAATATTATTAGTACTTACTTTTCTATTTTATTTTCACATAAACTACACAACTTTCATGCACAGTTCTAAATGTTTGACATGAAGGTGTCAGAGGATTACCTTTTTAGATTTGTTGAAGGCAGTAACAGTTCATTTCCCAAGATTTTCATATAATTAAGAAATTATTTACTTTTCTTTTATGTTTACACTGTGAGATAGGTTTAAATGGTTATTGAAGATATATTGTAATTTCCATGTGTATCCTTTTATTTTATTGTCTTAAAAAATCAAAATAATTTTCTCTTTTAATATAGACAATAGTCGGAGTTCAACCATATTTCAAAAGAATGTTCTCATTGCTTGGGTCCACTTCATTAAAACTTTTTATTGTATGTCAATATATTGTAAACAATATTTTTTGCTTACTCTACAGGGCAAACTAGATTGTGGTTTGCCCTGTAAAGATTCTAATAGGGCATGACTCCACTTGGTAGCAAAATGGAATAAAAATATATTTTTTGTCTTATATAAATCATTTCCCAGTGGGCGATTTTCAAAATTCCACTTGTTAACATTGACTTCATTAAGGACTATTTTTCTTAATTTTCCAAATGTTTTTTTTCCCTAATACAAGAATGCATACCTGCATTTACATACATTGCTATTGATAATACACTAAACATACAGTTACCATCTTTGTCAATTTTCTTGGGGTAATCTTGCTTCAATTATTAGATAGGAGTGACATGTGTAGATAGATAAGAACCGACACTTATTATTTTATCAGAGCATCTGGGACACTACCATTTGGTTTTACTCTGTTTTTCTTTTAGTTTTACACATTTCAAATGAAACCAATTGCCACCAATCACATTTTCTTGTTTTAAGCGAGCCAGATAGGACTTACAATTTGGTAAGTAATCACATACTACCATAAATCCACCTCTATCATGATTCCTACATAAACACCAAATATCAAGGAAATGTTTTTTAGATTGGGTATCACTTAGCAACTCTAGCAATTCTTCAGCTTTACGAAAGTTTGACCTCAGAATTATTTCTTTTTCTTTGGGACTGTGTTTGGAATTAGTAAATTTAATAATTTCACTTGATCTTATATTTGGTTCTTTAAAATTTTGAACAGATAGCATGGATTTCAAAATCTTACTTTTTGAACATATAATTTTTGCTTTTATTAAAGCATAATGATGGCCAGCTGATACAACATTTTTTACATGCTGACTACATTTAGAGTTTGGATGCTACTTTCCATTTTTAGCATGATTTGAATGTTTACCATGTCATCCAATGGAGAGTCAACTTCATAGATTTTTTTATTTTTTCATACCTGTGTTCCACTATTCTACTGACCTTAGAGAAAACTATCAGTTGATGACTGTAATGCTTTCATTAGCTGTACACTTTCAATTATGGCGATAGTATTGGGAATTTCAAGTTTGATCAAGATTGTTTATTTGCTTTATTCATAAAGTTTGATATAAACATTTTGTTTGTTTTATACTTCATCAGCAGATTTTCATTTTCTATGTATGCATAAAAACGTTCAAGTTCATTGTCAATGCACGAGCATACTGCTGAGCTGTTAACTTTATGAAAAAGTTTTTGTTCAAATCTCAAACTAGGAAGAAATTTGTTCTTTCCGAAATTAACAATGTGGAGTGGATATTAAAAACCTTAATGGCTAATGCTATTGAAGGGTTTACTTTATTTAAAGTAGATGTTATCCATTTAATGTAATAATTTTCAACTTTTATTTTTATCACGTAAATGTCATCAAAATTTACATTCATTGATTGTACAATTTTTACCGTCAAATCTAAAATTATAAACAAAAACATTTTCTTCCAAGAGTTGATTTACTGTAATGTCTGTTTTATTCAAATTATTCTTAAGAGCACCTTTAAAATTATTTACTATTGCTACATTGTCAAAGGGCCAAAAAGTTTTATCTTCTGCCTCTTTTTCCATTTTTGAAACGTAATAGAAAACAGTAAAGTTGCTATAGAAATGGGATTGCACAAATTCGTGAAACATGTTAGTTCAGTGGTATTAACAGGGCATCGTCGTATTTTATTATGAGTGGCAATGCCTTCAATAAAGCTGGAATGTTTCTCAAGATGGAATTTATTTGAGAAAAAAATATTGGGTATTCCGAGTACTGCTTGTAGTTTTGAATGTATAATGTAATATGTTCATCAAGATACTATTTAATAATTTGGTAATTAATTATTTTGACATTAAATTTAAAATTTTGTTGCTTTTGTCCAATATGGACTTAATATCTGATTGTATTTTTTTAAAGTACGTTCAATATTATGACAAGCATCAGGCAAAAAAAAACCTTCTTATTGAAGAGTGATGTAGCCTTCAGCACCTCAATCATGTCTTTGTGATTTCCAGCATAGAAAGATGCAGCATCTGTACTAATATAAACAACATCTTTTGAAGATATTATAGTGGACGCATGTTTTACTAAATGATTTGCTGCTCCAACAGCAGTTTTATCAGAGATGGCACAACTGATAAAATGCATTCTTCAAGTTGCCCATCATCATCAATATAAGTCACCATTAATGCTTTTCGTTCAAGACCATGAAATGAATTTCCATTATCTGCCAAAAGCATAAACTTTCTAGATTTTAAAGTTACTTCATTTGGAGTTCTCAATTGTTCTCTCATGTCCGACACAACAGTCTCATGACATGCGAGCATTAGTGGTTTAACATTCATGTGACTATACCCTTTGTTCCCAAGGGGATGCATAAGCTTTAGTGTACAGGTATTACTTAAGTTTAACAATTAATAAAATAAAATCTGGATAAAATCTATATGGCAAAGAATATGTTGTCATAAACTGCACTGTATAGAATATAAAATAATTCACACTATTTTGTATAGGTCAGTATTTGACAGAAGATGGAATCCGTTTTAACACAGCATAGAATTCACGCAAGACGTAAAACAAGTTCTGTATTTTTGATCTGAAATTAAAGAAAATCAAGTTGAAATTTAAAATACATAACTAAATAAAAAAAATCTGAATTTATTACTAATAATAAAACCAAAACTTAAATTATTTAAAAACATTTTTAATAGCAAAAACTATTCATAAATTTTTAGAATTTTTAGCGGAGTTTAGACAGAAGTAAAATCTTTTTAAAAACAAACTAAATACATTTTATTTTTAAATATTATATGCTAGATGAGTGATAGTATCCATGTTAATAATCCAAGGTAAACATATACAATATAATATATAAAATAATATAATAAATATATAATGTAGTATATTATTTTTCAATGTATATCTACTGCGTCACATTTCAAACCTCTAAGAACCAAGTAAATAAAATTAAAAATCTAAATTCTTTTCATGGAATGATAGATATTATGCTATTAGTTATTACTGCTTTGAAAAACTTCAAAATTTAATACTTTATACGCTTTTGAAAATTTCAGTTTCTTTAAACCTTAAGAATTCAACTTGATTAAAACAAAAATCCAGAATATCATTATGTACAGAAAAATATCAATCAAAATAAAACATTAATTTAGAAAATTCATCACTTTTTTGAGGTTTTTCAATTTTCTTTAAAGTAAAATCTTCTTGAAAACAAACAAAATATTTTTCAAAACATTTATGGGACGCGTGATAGATAACCCTTTGTTAATAATCCAAGGTAAAAATATAAAATATTAAGCTTTTTCATCACTTTTTATGCCATCTAGGCGCACTTTTGGAAAATATACTTTTTTCACAATCGAACTTAATTAAATTAAGACTCCAACATTTCACTATTTAAATATTAGTCTAGTGTATATTATTTTAATGAAAAACAAACATTAATTTATCACTCATAACTTTTCTGAGTTTTTTCAATTTTCAGCGAAGTTTCGTCAACAGTAAAAATTTAAAACCAAACCAAATAAAATTTCTTTTCAAAATGTTGATGTGACATGAATGATAGATAACCCTCTGTTCATAATCCAAATATGTATCTCCTGGCATTTGTTAAGTTTCACCTCTTGTTTTGGATTTAGAAAAATGGCAACTAAAAATTACCCCACCTCGATTTTCATTTGAATTACGCATTTTAGGCTAAAAAAAAGGAACATTAGAAGACCCTAACCTGACTTTGCTCCTATAATGGCTTTTATTTGGCTTAAAATTCCTTTTTTTTAGTAAAAATGAACCAAAAAAACTTTTATTAACCAACCTTAAAAGCCTAATGGCGTGTAAACTTTTGATGCAGCCGTCAAAAAGTCTTCAAAAAGATTCTCCTTTGGTCTTCTTTTCGTCCACAAATGCACTCCCAGATAGCCACAAAAATGTTGGCGTTTTCGCCCACTTTTTGGTAGCGCGTTCTTCGCCCACCTCCAGGCACCTTCGATCTTGTTGGTGCAGGCTCCTGTGGACGGATCGGTGAAGTTTTTGGAATGGTTAACTTTCTGGTGAAAATAGCCTTCTTTGGAGAGGCAATCATAGGACTTCCAAAAATCACTGACAATCGTTGTGCCTGGTACAATATATTGTTTTATTATTGGAAGTAGGGTTTCCCGGCTTCTGTCTTCAACCGGTACCATAAAAGCACGATTGGAATCTCGTTCAACACCACCGAAAACCCACTGTCCTTTTCGCCAATGTCCTCTGTTGTACTTTGATTTACCAAAATGGCTTTCATCTATCTCGACAAATTTGCCGACGCCTCCAAGTCGCTCGCTGTTGTTTGCGAGATCATGGAGAATCACTTCACGGCAGAAGTTAGCCCAATCGACGCATGTAGGGTAGGAAATGCCAAGCTGTTGTTTAATTTCGACAAGTGGTTCATTCATAGCAACAAATAAAAAAACAAATTTAAGTATTTTCACAAAACTCATATGTGAATTAGTAAAAAAAGTGTTGTTTCTGATTGATAGGCTAACTCTACATTGAACACCACAATTGTGCGTATAGCACCTTACTTCAATTTTATCTATATTTAAACTCCTAAACTGTTCACATTTTGTACATCGAAGATTTAAATTAATTAGTTTTTTATATTCTAAATAGGCAAAAAACGTGAATTGGTCACTTTCACAAAGATTGTATAAATCGTCTTAAGCTTAAAACAATCATGTTGTCACAAAAAGGATTACACATCGACTGAATTAAGGCCCGCGATGTGTAGAAAGCCGGCAGAATTGAGGCGCAAACGTCGCACTTTACTGTTAACGCTCAAAAGATTACGCGTTATAAAAAAAAACCCTACATATCTTCCCTTTTTCCTTAAATGTTGCCAGAATCCAAAACAAGAGGTGAAACTTAACAAATGCCTAAATCACAAATAAAGGTTAACATTGAACAACTAAAAACCTCCATAAATTGATAATACTTTCTTGTTAAAGTTGCTAGATCTGATTAAGGGATCTAAAGTAAAGTTTAGCCCTTTAATATAATTAATATGTTCATTAAGCTACAAACTATTGAAATAGAAGTAAAATTTTGGAAAGACTACCTCTGAAACACCTAAAAATAGCTGAAAAACATACCGAAATGTCCTAAAATACAATGCTATTCAAGGTTGCACTTTTTTTTAAATTCTTGGTTGCACTTTTTCTCATGAAAAGAAATGTTAAATGAAATATGCCTAGTAAACAAGTTTTCAATGAAATCACTAAAATTTCAAAAAACATTTGACCTATTTTAATACTCAGAATTTCACATGTTAGTTTAATGTAGTTTAATAAATGTAAAATATGAAATAGGCATAGTACTTATGAATAAAAACACTAAACATTTTGAAAAAAAATATTTAAAAACAATTGAGCTGTTTTATCATTCACATATTCATATGTGTTTTATTTATAAAAATATTGTTAAATCTATAATAGGCCTAGTAAATTACTTTTCAATTAAACACAAACTTTTTGAGACTAGTTAGCCTATTTCTTACCTGTAATGGTGTAGCCTAAGAGAAACAAATATACCTTACAAACTGTTATACAATGTTCAAAGTTGATCTGTGCCATGACTGTATGTGATTTTAATGTTGGGGAAGGCTGTAACTCGTAGGGGTTATCAAACTTGCAATTTAAGTTGCAATTAGTCATATTCTTTTAAAAAAGTACATAATATGGTCAAGTTTTTATTTCCTTAATAACTTGTTTGTTTTTTAATATTTTTGCATCACGTTTTCAGAACTGAACAATCAATATGCTTACAATACAATGCAATAGAATTCTTTTTAGATAATTTAACTTTAAAATGAGGAAAAATAACTTGTAAAATGTTTCACATTCAAATTTTCAGAATTTAACAATAAATATGCATGTATAAATACAATGTAATATAATTTTTAAAAAAAACAATTTTTTTGTTATTGCTGTTTATATTTTTTAAAACTTAAAAATTATATTGTATATTATAAAAGTAAATAATCACTCAACACTTAAGCCGCACAGTGGTTTAGGCATAACTAGTTTTTCACTATTATTGGATGGTTTGCATTCTTTACCACTGTTTCTGAGATAAAATGTTCACTATTTCCAATAATTATAACATTGTTTGACAAAAATATATTTTTTTACAGGCATTAGAAGACATTTTGATTCCACCTTCACCTAATTGGTCAAATATTAACACATTTCATAGCAGACAGGAAGATGGACTTCTGGTTGTTGCCTGTTTCAAATACATAATTGCTTACCAAGTTACTTCAGATGTCGGCTTGCCTAAAATTGTTGCTCGGATTACTTACCCTAGTGGAAAAGTGGCTGGAGTGAGGTTGTTCAGCAATCCTGATGACAAAAGTTACGGTCACACCTTAGTTACAGTGGGAGAATGTTATGCCATAAACCTGTGGGACTTGCGAACGGGAGATAACCTCGTCGAGAACACCGACTGTAAGTCCACCATCACCGGACTGACTTGGGCAGAGCGAAACAACTTGGATGTCATTGCAATGATTTGCGAGGGAGGAAAACTGACCTTGTGGGATCCAAAAAATAATCTGACAAAAACCCATTGTCTGTCTGTTTATAAAACCCTGACAATCATAGAATCTTTGCCCCACAAATTGGATCAAGTGATTATTGCAGCCGACAAATTTTTGCTGCAAGTTTCTCTGCAGGACGGATCCATATTGCACAAGTTCGAGGGACATGACCGAGATGTCTACACTCTCGTGTGGTATCCAGGACCGGGATGTCCTTTGGATGACGACAAGCCCGTGGATGAGCCCATTACAATGATCAAAAATAGTTTGAAGGAAGATAAAAATGCTGAAGCTAAAATTGGAAGTGAAGGTGAGAAATGTTTGTACTTATTGTCATGAGTAGAGTTTAATGTAATTAAACCTTATTGTAATATTATCATGTATTACTTGTTTTGTTAAAATTTTACACTAACTAATGTTTCTCTTGAATATTAAAACATTCAATTTTTGTATTTGTTCACCTATAGTTATTGTTTATGCCTCAAATGAACAGTTATAAAGTGAATATTACAAATTTCTAAGAGACATTTAAAAAAAAAAAAAAAGTGGTAGTTATCGAGATATAAAGTTTTTTATTAAGAAAATTGCATAGACATGTAGCTATATTTAATTTTTTTTTAACCTCTGTAATCATTTTTATGGCAATAAATAAACAGTTTGGTGAAGGTGGTCCTTTGGTATATAATTATATTGATCAATGTGAAGTTGAGTTATTAGCTATATTATTTTTTTAATGTTAACAAAACAATTCTCTTTCACAAAACTTCCATAGTTGAAAATTTATAGATTTACACATTATAATTCAGTGTCTAATGTTTTTGTAAGTTTTTTAATGAAAATAAAATTTCTAGAAACATCTGATGACAATTGGCGGAAACGAAAAACAGTCTCGTCATCCGGGATATTCTTTGCAACGTCGGACCTGGGGGGAAATATCTTTGTTTGGAGTCTCTCAAACAATTGCTACATCTTGAAGATGACTGTCCCCTATTGTAGTTCTGCACCATTCAAAAGAAATGTAAGTTCAGACAATCTATATAGAAGCCAATAAAGTTAATAACCTTCATGTACTCCATTGATATCACTGTATCAACAAAGCATAATGAAAAAGTGGTATCACTCTTCCATGATGCACTATGCATGCATGATTGCCATTCACACAGCCAAAAATCCATTCATTCTCCACTAATTTAACATTCTGGCGAACAGAAAATTACTAAAATAATTATTTTCGCAATCACTATCTGTATTTCAGAAAAAAGGAAAGCAACAGGTCGCTTTGGGATGGTACAACAACTGCATTGTTTCGAGCACTGTTACTGGAGAACTAATTTTGTGGAGCTTACATCCGAGCGGAGGCAAATTAAAGGTACAGTTGCATTTTCAATTTTGTGGTCATGTTTACACCTTAGAATAAATTAAACAATAAATTTTACATAATTTATAGCTAAGATAACATAAAATAAGACCTCAATTTTTCCATGCATATTGAATCCTCATCAGTATATAAGCTATCCATTTAGTAACCAATGCTTATTCTACTTCTTGAATATAGTGGGATTGGACCCATAAATATAAGATTCAAAGGCTACTGCTTTTAGATTCGGTTTCCTTCAATGGTGTGGAAACATTTTATTTATTTGCTAATTTTTGGCGAGCATGGGTAGCAAAAAATTTTAGATAAAAGATGTTGAATTCTTGCAGACATTGTGTCATCTGCATGGCCAGGTCATCTACAACATAGCTGTGATAAACAACGTCGCTGTTACCGCTAGTCGGGACCAAGTAATAATTGGCTTCCGACTGGACAACAACCTCCAGACCTTCCAGTTGCCAACCTTCACTAAGTGCAAAACAATGGCCATCAATCCGCATGACGTTCACAGGTGAATAAACAATTCATTCGTTGGGTTTTACCTCCTATAAATAATCTTCAAATTCTCACCATTCGGTGGATGTGATGACAAGAGTTGTTTTCAATAATAACTTTCATGTACGTTAGTTAGAAAGAAACATAATTATTCATACTTTAAAGTATTAACAATTTAAATCAAGAACAATTTTTGTTTCATCTTTTACATTTTTCTAGAAACTTTCTTGAGTTAAAAATTGGGTTTTATCATTCATGGTTCATGGTTAGTCATCAAAAATACTTTGCAAACAACTTAAACAATATAAACAAATTTTATTAAATGTTTTTATCTTTCATAGCTTCCCTAATGTTCTTTATAAGGCAAAAGACCATAATCTTCCTCTATTTCCTGATAACTTTTAAACAAACGATGTAATTATTCAACAGGTGCGCAGATTAACAGGCCTCTTAATGAGTATGCACTGCTTGTTTAAAGTCCAACCAATGTCTCGTATACATTTTTATCGAGCGTTCCATTAGGAAAAAGCTCTATATAGGTTTTATTTTTCCGTCGTCTTCTGTGTTGTTGTTGTCGTCGTCGTCTGCACCTGAAAATCAATTAGTGTTTAACAATTTTGTTTTAAGAGTTACAGATATCTTCCATAAACAAAAGTTGTTTGTCTTGATTTTCCAGTCAATATTGTTATATATAATTTTTTTTTAAATTACATTTACTGAGTTATAACCCAAAAACCCTCAATTTTTAACTCTAAAAATTTTTGAGCAAAAGTTTAAACTTTTTTATTTGAATAGTTACAAATAATTTTGTTGAAGAACATTTGTTTATTATAACCATCCAATCAAAATTTCCAAGAGTAATTTTTTATGAAAAGCCCACCTTAAAAAAGTCACAGTTAACAACAGAGTTTTTGAAAATTTTATTCAACAAAGTTGTTTATAATGACCATTTAACAAACATTACCAGGAATAATTTTTTTCATAAAATAGATATTTATTGAATTATAGCATGCGAGATTGTAGGTCATCTATAGCTAGTTAATTCAACAATCTAGACCTGCAGTTGAGAATTTGTTTTTGCTTTAACCTACTAACGCCGTATGTTCCTTTACGGGAACAAAAATATAAATGTTTATAATAGGCCGAATATTAGTTATATGAGTATGACGACTGTTGTCACAGAGGCGGAACATGTTACAGTTGTCATACAAGCAGACAAATTGGTGCCAATTATGATTGGGCAACAGTTATCAACAAGTGATGTTTACTACGATTGGCAGAAGACCTTTCATATTGGAACTACAACAGGTCAATGCAATTTCCATGTCCATCTACTGATCCACCACATACTTTCCTACCAATTGATTGTCTTATGATCCATGTCAGTGATAATGATAATGCTATAGTTGTTCCATGTCCTGCTGTCTTATTTATTCATGAAAAGTAAACTTAGGATGCCGGCGGGAATGTAAACAAGTGGTACATGCTAAGTAAGAAGCACTGCATGAGGCTGCATTACAGTTGAATTGCATACCTCATCAATTTAAAAAAAAGCAGGGAATAAAGAACATTATTATCTCTCCCTTTTTTCTATCTCTTTTCCCAAAAACCTTTATCATATAAAGGCTTTTTGAACTTGAATAATCCTTACTTTACTAAAAAAACCAAATACTTCAATGTTATGGAAAGTAAAAAAAACTAATGTTAATTTATTTTTTCAGAGTGGCTCTTGGCTTATGCAATTCAATCATAGTAATTAATTTGAACAGTCGTACACCATTTCGAACTCGAAATATCTATAAAGCCATTCAAGGGCAAGTTCATAGCTTGCGTTGGCATCCAGAACATGAGACTTGTTTTCTATTTGGCACCAGCAAGGGTCAAGTAGGAATAGCCGATGTAAATTCAGGAATGGTGAAACATTTTTCTTATTTTCACCAAAGAGAAGCATACAAAGTTGAGTGGGCACCACCTATGGTATTGAATTTGCCTGAGAAAGAGGTTGAACGTTGGTGGGCTTACTCCCTCGGAGATGGAGATATTGTGATGCAATCTATTTATGATATGAATGCAGATCATAGATATTTCAAGCAGCAGCTGTCTGAGTCTGACCAAACGAAATGGTTCAAAGATATAACAGAATTTTCATTTTCATTCGACCACAAATACCTTGCTGTCGGCTCTCAAGATGGTCAGGTTCAGGTGTATGACTGTGTCACGATGAAGCTCGTCGTCACCTACACTCCAGTGTACAAGCGGGTTCAACACATCCTGTGGAAACCATCGACTGACCAAGAAAAACAATATGTTTTTGCTGTTGGATCAAACGACCATAAAGTTTTTATCTTCCACCTCAATGATGTTCTCGACCCAAAGAAAGGCGATGAACAGCAGATAGTGTTGCAAGCATCTAAGGAACTGCATGGTCACACTGCGAGAGTCAACTGGTTATCTTGGTCGCCTCATAAAGAGGATGCCCTAGCCTCGGCTTCATATGACAAAACCATCTGTTTGTGGGACATCACGACTGCAAAGAGAATCGCAACCTACGGAGGACTTGGCCGGTTTAGGAGGGTGGAATTCAGTCTGTCTGACAAGGATTTTGTGTATAGCATTGATGAAAACAATTTTTTCAACAAATGGAGGCTACCGAAGCTAGCACAAAAACCAGCCGAGAATGTGTCAAGGAAAAGTAAAGCAAAACCTAAAGAAATTTCTGTGATTCAACCTGAAATGAAATCCAAATCATCACAAGATTCTCAAAGTTATAAGAACAGTAAAACTGAAAACACAGGCACTATGAATTATTTCCCGCATCTTGATGGTGTAATGAACAGGGGAAAAGGTTTTCTATATGTAACTACACTTAGCAGCTTACAAATAAATTCTAAATTGAATAATTCTAAGCTTTCCAATAATGATAATGAACATACATTTGAAGAAAGCTTAGATGATGATGTTGACATCTCTGATGAAAAAATAGATCCTGCAGTTTCATCATCTCTCAAAATAATTGAGGATACTGTCAACAAATATAATTTTTTGTTGGACCGAGATGATCTTGATAAAGACATTCAAGACATAAATTACATTTTGGATTTCCATCAAGAAGAATCTGAAGGAATGAACAACATTGTAAATTTAGAGAGTTCAAAATTAGAAAGTAAAGACCAGTTTATAGAGTCTACTATGATTCATCTGTGGAATGGCACATTGGATGAGCATATTAAATCTGCAGCGAAAAAACAGAAGCTCGATAAGTTGATGGTTAGTTTAGCCCCTCAAGTATCTTTCAAGTTATGGGAATTTGCATGTGAAGCTTATGCTGAGCAACTG
>JARUHE010288130.1:0-12718 GCA_031471125.1 Archaeomysis grebnitzkii | reverse complement strand
GACAGTGCTCTTTGCCATTGTAGCTAATGTGCTGTATAATATTCTATAATAAAAAAAAAAAAAAAAAAAAATTTCGTAAAAAATTGTCTACATTGTACGAAACGGTTTGGTTTGTTTGTGACTTTACGCCCGGGCAGGGTGCCAGAAACTCAATTTTTGGGTTGTTGGAGTTCATCAAAAGCATAATATCTTGAAGGTTGGAACTTGGAGTTCAAAAGACATTTAGCCTCCTACAAAAGACAAGAGGTTTAAATAGGGATAATCGAGAGTAATTCGAATGGAAAACACTATCGATATGTTTTATAGTGGTCAAAGTATGAAATAAAACCTAAATATATCTATATTATGTTTTACTTGTATAAATGATCCATATATACAATCCATCTGAGCAAATGGATGTGCAACTAGAAACTCTACTCAGGGTGTTTTGTTTTCTAAATTTTGGCTTTATGACTGTAGGATTGTTTTGCCATTTTTCAGTTTTTATTGCAGAAATAGGTGACTTATTGTCATTTTTTGGGGGAAAGTGCAAAAATA
This sequence comes from Archaeomysis grebnitzkii, assembly GCA_031471125.1. NCBI lineage: Eukaryota > Metazoa > Arthropoda > Malacostraca > Mysida > Mysidae > Archaeomysis > Archaeomysis grebnitzkii. The sequence continues at coordinate 12,181 of JARUHE010288130.1, read as the reverse complement.
TAAATCTTAAACACAAAAAAAACACTCATTTTTGACACCCTGACTCCACTAGTGATCTGTAGTAAAAGACACTAGTGAAGTTGCCAGTGAGTTGTAACATTACAATTTCTTTGTCACTGATTATTATTGATAATAACAAGTGCTCATATAATAAGCTTATTTTAATTTAAGTTTAGTTAAATAGGGCCTAATTATAATTATTTGAATTGTATAAACAATTTTTGAGATTGCTTTTGTGTGCAATCTGCTGTCTGTAATCTGTATTAATGATTGGCACAATTTTAAAATAATTTCAAGCTAGGAGTCTATGACTCTCAAATTAAACCCAATTTTTCAAGGTAGAACTCCAAGTAATGGTGAAAATCAAGTCATCTTGGATTATTGGAGTTCTTTCTTAAAAAATTGGGTTGTTGGAGTCCAACAAAAAAATGCAACTTTCTGGCACACTGCTCCAAAACCACAAAATTGTTTAAACTCTTGAACTGTGTATTTTCGCAATGAAAACTGAAAAACACGGAATATGGATGTCCTCTTTGAAAATAAATAGTATTTGTCACCCTGATCTGAAAAAGCAATTCTATAGAGTATAGATTTAAAATCTTTTCATAGGTTAATAATTTGTTTTCCCACTTACAGAATCTCTTGCTATAGTATCATTGGAAAGTTGAGTTTCTATAGTTTTGGTTAAAAAATCTTTCATAATTTTATTATTTTTAGATTTGTCATTTTTCTTGTCTTTTCTATTTCGAACTTCATTGTCATTTTTATGCATCATTCAACAGGTATGATGAACAATTTCTACACAACTTCACACAACACCAAACTGTCAAATACTGAATTATTTTATGAGGTCAGTTCACAGAAAAGAAACAGCGTAGGTCCCGGCATTTTAGTTGATTGCGCTAGGGAAGGTATGACGTCACTATTGTTTTTTCGAGGTCAGTTTTTCCGACCCTCATATATGGATCATCAATGAAGATTAATGTCTAAAGTTCACTCCTCATTCCCTTTAGAATAACAACAAATTAAAAAAAAAACATTTTCGTGTAGAAAATAATAAAAGACTAACAATCAATGGCGTCAATATAAACCAGTTACTGCTATAATAGTAAATGTGGGGTATTTATAGAAATGTATATATTTCTATGCGAGTATTACGTAACCAATCCATATATAAAGTTTAGAAAAAACTGTACTCGAAAGCAACACTGACGTCATACTTTCTTTAGCGGAATCAACCAGTGAGGTAACCCACATTCCAATAACATAAATCTTACCTCACTTGTGTTATTGTCGATCCATATATAGAAAACACCTTAATAGTTGCTTCAAATTTGTGACATCGAATTAGGCTAATTTTGATCAATAAATCATCTTGCGAAATGCGTTTTTCTTATTTACTTAATTTACCTTGTAGATGTTTTGCCTTTGTAAATTTACGGATATGACTTTTTTTCTTGCTATCAAAATATGTATACCATCTGTGGGATTGCGCGGTGATGTTCCTAGCCTGTGGGCTGTGTTATCCAATTTCATCAATCAGATGCTTACACTAGATTTTCCTGATTGCTTAACGTCTTCAACAAGTAAATTGTACATTTCCTTTGATAGGATACTGGTTGAGTTTGCTGGCTCACGAGGTGGCAGTCCATGTCCATGAAGTCATTAAGGCAAGTTTTTCAGTTATTTTTCCATAACATTCGAGTAATTGATATAAATATGATTTTCACAATACATTTTTACAATGTTAATGTTTTTTTCTGTATGTAAACAAAACATTTACGTTTACCTTGCTCACAGAAACATGAGTAAATGGAAAATAGAGACGTAACGTTTAACTTTTTGAAAAAAAATTAAATTTAAAAACTCGCCTGATGAATTGAAGGCCATCTGCTGCCACTCTAGCTGTTTTTAGCTAGATCTAGATATTTTTTACCTAGCCTAGCTGATCAATTTTGTCATCTAGATGTTTTTAAAGTAGTTAAAAACAAAGAAAAGTAGTTAAAATCAATGAAAGACACATGATTGAAGACTCTATTTCTATGTTTTTAAATGGTTATTGTGCAATCTAAATTATTCAGTTATTCTACGGATTTATTTTGAGATTGTAGATGATTTGCTCTCATAAAAAGTGGCAACCCTTCTGCCACCGCATAAGCCATTGTATTATTTCAATGATGAGGACACATATTAGTACAATTAAAGTAATCAGTTTTTACTATTATCAACATCATTCATGAAAAATAAATGAAATTTTTAATGTTAGTTCTTTAATTAACTTTATTATAGACATACAGTATATGATTTTCTGAAAGTATATGGTCTGTTGGTGTTGCAGCTTGAAACGAAAACATCAATGGTAATTAGAATGCTATAAAAAAATAAGGGATTAAAAACAAATTTTGAGCATCAACCTCAAATTTCAGTATTTTGTGCAAAAACGTTGATCATTTGAAAAGTATTAATGACGTTATATTTGCTAAATTCTCCTCACGATTTGTACTATTATGTTGGTGAACTAACTAATATAATATTTAAAATGAAAATTAAATACATGTCCTGCAATAACATCTTTTCAGTGACTCTCGGTTTTCAACAGTAGTGTGACACCGTGCCAGAAATCTGATTTTTGTGCTGTTGAAATTCACTAATGAACAAACTATCTTTATAAGTTTGTAGTTCAAGAGATAGTTGTCTTCAGCACACTAATGTTTGATTTTTTATCAAAAATTTCTTTTTCTACAGAACAGTGTACCAGAAAATAAAGTTTTGTTGAACTCCTTGATATTTTATGAAATGTCAAGTACAAAAAAATTACGGTTCTGGCATGCTAGCTGTTGCCCTTCCGTTATATACAGCCATGCAATTGTAAACCGAGTCAGTGAAAATATGTTTTAGCTTTAGAACATGTGAATAAAATTAATGAAAACACCAAGTAGAAATTATTGCAGATGACTTCATTATTATGTTCCAAAATAACCAACTTTTTCTTATGCAAAACATTCAAAATGCGTATAAATTTCAAGTCTATATATATATATATGCCTTCATCAACGTCATGGAAATATGGTATATACAACAAATACTGACCACAAGAAAAGCTTAGTCAAAATAGAAAAGTACATCAATCTAATGTTCTACTCACTGGCCTATATGTATATTGGCCAGCCAATATTTTTGTCATCGAATATTTACATAATCTTGAAGCCACTTTTACCACCACATTGAAACAATTTTTTATTCACTTCCAGTGCTATATTTAGATAATTGAGCGGGTATAAGCTAAATGAAGGGTGAAACGATTAACCAAGCTTAGGTTAAATAACAAACCAATTTGTATTGTCAATTTAAAATTAAAATAACTAATTTCAATTAAATTAATTTTCTAAATTGAATAACTCAATGCTTAATGAACAACAAATTTAAGAATTGTATATTTAATTCATGAATTTAAACCTTTTTCCTCAATAATTTACTAATTCAATAAAAAAAAAAATTTTTGATCAACCTCTTTTCAGGAATACACTTAAGCAATCCAAAAAGAAGAAACATCTTTCCAAAACGCTATATCTTACTAGGCACTTCAGCCAGTCCATATATATAGGTAAACAATCAATCTCAGTTCAACTTTTCCATACATGTTTTTTTATGCATTATTTTCTTTGATAAAACACTTTCCATTACAGTGAATATTTGAACCATTTCATATTAGGAACAAACAAACAAAGTTTAAATAAAATTTAATAAAATAAAACTAGAATTAATATTTCCTTCTCTTCAAAATTTCAGGTCGCCAGTTAATAGGATGTGTTTCCTCAGTCTGAAAAAGAAGAATTATTAGAAAAAATCATAAAAGTGTTAATTAGAAAAGAAACCAAACACATTCAAAACTATCATAAAAGTACTTATTAGAAAAATACGAAAGATTATTAAAATTAGTAATCCACGAACCAAACGATTCATATGTCTCGCGACCATTCATTCAGTAAATGTAAGAAAATATTCTATCTCCACAATCCAAAATGTTGTTACAAAGTGAGAAGACATCATTTAATCAAAAAATCATTTTAGAGACTATTTATGTGTACAATCAGAACTGTCAATCAAAAATGGTGTTACAAAATGAGAAAACTTCATTTAATCAAAAAATCACCTTAGAGATTATTTATGTATACTTTATTTCTAATCCATTGATTCATAAATAAAAACAAAATTCTATGTGTTAAAAAGTGAGAAAAGATCATTCAATCAAAAAACCACCGTGGAGAGTATTAAAGTATACTTCATTACCAATCCATTGATGCATAAATCAAACCAAAATAACAAAAAAAAATTCTTAGTTAATTTAATGAAAAAATGTAGATAAATAATAATAAAATTAAATAAAAATATCTATTAATTTATTAAAACCAACAATCAAGCCTAGATGAAATGAAAAGCATTTCAGTCATTGTATAACGACAACATTGGAATTGCTACGCCTATGTAGAGCTTCGCTAAGCATGCTCGACCAAAATCATAGAAGTATATATTAAAAAAAACAAGATTATAGAAACAGTACCAACTGAAAATGTTGTCACATTTTCATTGCTTAAGCAGTCACGTGACCCTGTGACATATTCAAGTACCACAATTCGATTTTTAGTAATGTTAGCATTGATTGTCACCTCTCAAGTGTGGTCTGTGATAGATACCAAGAAGAAAAAAATAACTAAATAAATAAATGAACTAACGGCTGAATCGTCTTCTTTGTATATTTTGATGGTCTTGTCGGCATCACAAGTGATCAGTCGGCTTCCACTGTGGTCGAACCTCATCGCAAATATTCCGCTTTCACTGTCCATTGAACCTTTACACAAAAAATTTAATAATTTAATAAATAATACATAAAGAATAAATTAAATTTATAATTCTAATAAATCAATAAAAAATTTGGATATAATAGGGCATCCATCAACCATACGTAACAAATGGTTTCTGTAAATGACAAAACCTGAATGACAGATTAATTGAACTTACAAAAAAAAACTTAATTTATCTTCACATCACATTATAAACCAGCATTTTTAGGGAAAAAAATCTATGGAGACTTGTTCATTTTTTAAGCAGTTATTATTCAAGAAAAAATTATAAAAAAATTCAACATTTACCTTCACCTCTTATAAAAATAGTTAATCTGAGCTATACAACATAATTTTTTGAAGAAACTATTATAGAATTTTTTTTTGTTCAATAAAAAAAACTGTGAAATAAAAAATAAAACACTTGAATATTTGCCTTCACCTAAATTGTAAACATGAGACGCCGCCGCCGACGGACTGACCCACGCATATGGATTGTAATAGGATTTCCATAGGATGGATACCCTAATAAGCTAAATGGATTTTGAATTCATAGTCATATCATGGAGATTTAGCCATATCAAAGATCATAAATGTATAAAGAATTGCCAAACAGAATAAAACATCACTGGTTAGTTTTATATTTGTACATTAGATTTAATATACAGATTAATTCAAAACATCCATCATAAAAACTCGAACAAAAAATTACCTGGTTGAACGGGTGCTTGAAGTTTTTGGTAATTGTATCCTGTTCTCCAATCCCAGAAATATAATGTACCATTGTCTGCTCCAGAAACGAGAACATTTCCAGAGTTGATTGCTAAGCAATTTACAATTGCATTATGACCAGTAAGATTCTGAAAAGGTAAATAAAATCTTAACAAACAGAAATATTGATTCAAAACAGTTTCACTAAATACTAATTTTAAACATAAATAACACATTTGCAATCAGTAAAAATGTAACAATTTCCAACTCGATTCAAATTCTTTAAAGAGATTAATAAAATTCATACAAGCAAATAACTTTTATTTTCTGCTCTAATTTTCCCACAAACATCTCATTTTTCAATCCCTGGAGGACACTGAATAGTATAGCTGGGTACCTGGTTTCCTCTAAGCTGGGGGCGACCAGTAAGTAACAAGTTTATATTTTCTGAAAAAAATGTTTAGCTTCACTCGTATCTCGGCCATTTGTTTAATTGGGCCATTCTTTCTTATTTAGACCTTCCAAATTTTGATTGGATAGAATATATGCAAGTTGGGCTATGGGCGATAGCCCAGAGCTACAACCATAATTTATTCAGCAGTGCCAGGTTGGGTAACTAATATCTCACAGTGTTCACCCAACATGATGCCCAAGTAAGCAATGTTTCTTGGTTCAACCTTTAACTACCATGCATTTGACCTTATATAAATCTCTTTCCTTAAAGCAACCTTAATTTTTTTGTTCTAATAATAAATAGTAATATCTTCAAATATTATAAATAAAAAAAGTTGTAACTAAATTGACTTACCTGTACAAATTTACCATCTGGACACTTCCATTGTTTCAAATTGTCTGGTGCTCCGGAAACAAACATGTTCAAATCTGGATGTGTGGCAAGTGCCCTAACACTTTTTTTGTGGTGGGTCAGAGTGCACATTGATTTGCCAGCAGCCAAGTCCCATAGTCGTATGGTGGAATCATGCGATCCAGTGATAATCTAAAATGTAAAATCAATTATTTTGTGTTGAACACCTTTCAAACATTAGGCATAGTAAGTCCAAAATACTAACATGTTCACAACAAGATTGTTTGAAGGGCTTCATTCGATTTTCATAAGCAAACGGCTGATTGTAAATATGTTCTGTGAGAAATAACAATTAACAACTTTTGAATAAGAAATAACTTTCAGCCAGTCATTCTAAAATGGCCATCAAAAGTTTAATTTGTTCATTTATTGCTTGCAAGAGGTTAAATAAGTCATTGGGTTTGCCCTGTTGGAAATGGCATATTTGTCCAACATTGATTCTGGTTAGTGGTTGGATGGGTGACATCATTACATTTTAATTTCCGTCGCTATCAACACTTCACCTTTCTTTTGAACCTCCGAAGACACCCAATTCGAGTGGGTATCTGACCTCCTTTGGTTTCATCTCCAGAGAGGAAGCAATAAATTATCCATTGAGATCTAATTATAAATAAGAAGAGCTCAACAGATCCAAATATTGAAGTGAAGAATCTGGTAATCACATTTTATGATGAACAAAACACTATTTAAATAAACTCAAATGTGTTATTATAGCTGAAGAAAGTGTGTTGCCTCACGAAACTACATGTGGCACGAGATTTAAATATGTTTTTATGAATGAAGAATTCAAAGTTTACAAATATTGCACAAGATAAACATAATATTCACACTCAACTTTCAATCAAAATTGCATTAGCTTTTCAATCGATGGCTAGTTGTTACCACAAGGAGTGAAATAGATTAATTTTTTTATTGAAAACAAAACTAAAATTTTTCCTTTGGGCATTAAATGATTAATGAATAAATTTTAAAGATATGAAAACATTGAACAAATTAAAAATAAAATAATTCATACTTGTGGTTCCGTTGCCTGTGAAACCACCGAGGCAACTGTATTTGTGTGTCCGACCAATGTGTGAATGTTTGCTTTTGTTCTCATGTCCCAAACTCGTGCGGTGGAGTCTCTGCTACAGGTGATCATAACATCAATGGTTGGGTGAAGCGCCATTCCGTAACATGCGCTAAGATGTCCGTGGTAATGCCTTATTACCTAGAGGGTTACAATTTTTTTAATGTCATTTTTAAATTTAAATTATCAACTTCTAGACTAGAGAATGTCAATGAAAAATAGAATAAATGAAAAGTATGAAATTTAATTTCAATATTGTATGAATATGTTATGTAGTATAATTTGAATCAATCATTTTAATGTATTTTTTTTAAATTGATGAAATATTTTCTTTTAAATAAATTTCAAATGTCCAAGATAAGAGGAACTGTTAAAGTGACAAAGGGTGTCATAGAAAATACAGGAGGTAGGTTGAGAATTGAGATGGTATGGCCACATATTGAGAGATGAGGAGAGTGTGGAGAGGAGGGTGATGGATATGGACAAACAGGGACAGAGGAATAAGAAGACTGAAGACCAGATGGAAATATTGTATAGTGGCAGATATAAGAACAACAATTGTAAGTGGAGTTGATACACAATAAAAATGACTGGAGGTGATTCGTTAAGAACAGCCAACTCATACAAAAAAGGGCTAAATACTGATGAAGAAAACAAATTTCAAAATTGCAGTTATTCTTCTTACTATATGAATAAATAGAACTTCATTACATGCCATGACATGCAAAGATTTGAAATTAATTAAACCAATCTGTAGATTTTATGTGTACTTCATTTGAAATGAAAGCATAAGAATGATCAAGTTGCTCTTGTTTTGATTTAGATGTGATCATGTGAAGCATAAAAAAAATATTGTAAACATTTCAACTTGAGCCAATGAATATAAATAATGCTATTATTTACAGCACAATCAAAGAATAATCAATACAATTCAATTAACTTACTTTATTGTATTCAAGATCCCAACATTTGACTTGTTTGTCTTCACCACAAGAGAACAAATACGGGTGTCTCGGAGAAACGGCCAGGCCTCTCACAGCCGAAACATGTCCGGTTAAGGAAAGCTTTAATTGACCTGAAGCTAGATCCCAAATTTTGATAATCCGGTCATTGGAACCAGTTGCAAACCATTCATTAGCAGGTTCTATGGCAACACATCTCACCCAACCAAGATGGCCGGAAATAACCCGAGCAAGTTTCCAAGGAGGATGCCACTTTGGCTTGGGCATTGTGATGGGTTTCCGAGGGACAAGAGCTTGTTGACCCGAGCCAACAGATGAACCGCCTGCAGCAACAAGAGCAGTTGAATGTGTCGGGGGTGGAGTGGGAGCTGGATTAGGACGAGGCACGGGAATATTTGAAGAATTGAGTGCATCTGAATCATGATCGAAATTATGGTCTGGTGGTAAACCACTAGCAGCCGCCCTTCGCTTATTCTGTTCAACAATGGGCAGAACAGGACCGTATTGATCCTTTCTTTTGTAATATTTCTTGACAGTGTCAAGGTGATCATCTGATGGAGGAAGAGCTCCCTGTGTGCACAAAAACACGTCGTGTGTTCTCTTCAAGGATCGAAACACAAGTGTATGAACAGAGTGCCTCTGCACATCCTCAGATGAAACTGGCATCTTCACCTATGAAAAAAATAAATTTAGTTAAATGTATTATCTTGAAACAAAAAAACATATTATGAAAATTTTTAATATAAATTTCAATAACATTTCTAAAGTTTTTTACAAAGTAAAAATATATGAATCGACAATAGCACAAGTGAGGTCAACCACATTCAAATACCATAGAGCTTACCTCACTTGTCTTATTGTCGATCCAAATAATGTTTTTTATTGTTATTCCTTTGGCATAGTATCCATTGAACCAGTCAATGTGTGCATAATATCTGGTCAATGTGTGCATAATATCTGGTCATCCTCCCAAGTACTATTCATAGCAATTGTAGTTTACTTTATTTTGATTCACAACAGCACAAGTGAGGTAAGATTTTTGTTACCTCAGTTGTGCTATTGTTGACTATATATTCAATTTTGAATCTTTACAATTAATCATTGAATTTTTACTGTACCCATATGTCTGCAAGCCTTGAAATGTAACTAATACATAACTAAACCTTATGGGTTCCTCTGAAATCCACTTCTCTAATAAAACAATAATGAAAAATGTTTAGTCTAGTTTTGAAAAAATGTAGTTATTTCAATAAATTCAAGTTTTAAAATAAAGAAAAAAACTACTGCAAATATCTTTCATTTATATTAAATGATCATTGCTCTTAAAAAAAGAGAGAGTTGTGTTAGGTTAGGAAATTTTAATTTCTGTAGCTTTTCTTAGTAAGTATTTTTGAGTTCCTATAGACTTGTTTTTCATGCTTCTTATCTAGTCCCATCTGTGAAAGAAGTTACTTTTTGGTATTTGTTTTAATTTAAAACCTTGGCAACCCAAGAACTAGCTAGTTATACTGCAGTAAGTTTTTTCTTTCCATTTGAGTGAATAGCCTATTTCAATTAAGCAATTTTTTAATATTTCACCTTTATTATTTATAAACAGCAAAATTACAATTGAATTAGAACCTATGCTGCCAACAGCTTGCACTTGGATTCTCAGCTAGGCTTTGTCGTATAATTTGAGATGGTGCTTAGACAGTTTCTGTGCTGTTGAGAACAGTGCACTTATGATTGAGTGAATATATCATGACAAATTGCAGCTTTATTTTGTGGAAGAAAGACTGAAAACCTCAAATTAGGCATTTTATATCACTATATTGAACCACTTTATTATATACAGATATTTTGCTAGCTAACCTTCTTTCAAAATTAAAATTTTGCAGTTGTGTAATTACACACATAATTTCATAAGATTAAACATAAACAAATCAGGTATGTATATTTGTAACTTATATCTGACTCATACCCCGAAATATTCCGTATTTCTGTGTTTACTAGCAGCATAGGTCTGGCTCATTACACATTCATATGACAAATTGTCTTTCGACAATACTCCCAATAAGTGAAATATTAACGTTTTTCATGTTCAGTACTTTTAGTACTTTTTTTTAGGGATAAGTAAAGTTTTGCCGAAATTTCGGACAATGTGCAAAGTAAATACAGCACTTTAGTATATACCCGCGTAACATAGGTGGGGGTACTCAAGTAGAAAAATACCAAATATTTTTTTAGTACCGAGCTGCATGGTGCTAAAAACAAGGTTTGGTTAAGGTATGAGAGATTCCAAAGTCATATTTCCACATAGGAAATACATTTTTTCCTAAAGATTTTGATGTACTTTCAACAAATATGAAAGTTAAATCCGGCGGAAATGAAGTTGGTAAAACTTACCAACACCAACGCGAGTGTACGACTACTTATGTAGTGACGTCATAACTGTAGAGTTATTAAAGTGAATTTATGTTAGTTTTATGAATATTATGTTTAGTTTAACGAAACCATGTTCAAGAAGAACTCTTGACAATCGGTTAGACTAAAGCGAGGCTAGAATTAAACCCGTTGTAGGCTCATCGACTAGCCCAATCTTTAGTGCGCAGACGAGTTAAAACTGTGTGCAGTCATTCACCAACTATTGACAAGTGAAGTCATGTTTCACTTTGTCTTGGCTCTAACATTTGTAAAAACTTTATGTATTAGAAAATTATAAAGTTTAAATATTAATAATTAACTTTTTATCCTTTTCGCTCGCCTTGACATGAATATGTCGTTGTCACTAACCTGAGATTATTAAAGTAAGATTATTCTAAAGTAACGTCAAATAGGTTTTAGGCTACATAAACCCGTATTTAAGTAATTTTAGCATTATCGTGATCCATCAAACAAAACCTAACCTAACTTTGCTCCTCAAATGGTTTTCGGGTCAAAAACACTATTTGAGGAGTAGATTTGTTTTAAAATATGACATCATCATTTAACAGTAACTAGACATATAATTTGCAATATATATATCTTTCTAATTATTATATTATTGTATCTAGTTCAACAATTTGTTGCTTAATGAACATATTTCATCATATTACAACTTTAATAAATGCTATTTTTGCTTAAAAGTAATTTATTGAAAAAATGCAAAATCGCGTTGGTGTTAGAAAGATTAACCATGAAATTTAAAGTCCCTAAAAGGATTTTAAAGTTTGATATTTCAGCATGCCATTGAATGTAATTAACACAAAATCTTATCTTACTAAAACTAACCTAACCTAGCATTAACCAAATATATAAATATAATAATTCGAAAACTATACTTAAACAGCTAATCATAACAATTAGTGCAAAGACAAACCGAACGATGTAGCCTATGCTGTGAAGCGTGAAGTTATAGTTTGGTGCAAAAGTTATAAAAATATTGAAATATATCTAAACATAACAATTTAACCTGTAATTATTAAAATATTTATACAGAACTATAAATCTAATGCAATAATTCGAAAGATTTAAGCCTAACATAGTCTAATGAACTAGTGCAACAGTAATCGCGGGGATGCGCGAAGTACGAAATAAAAATTTCTTTTTTTCAATTTTCTAGGCGAACCATAAATTTCCACAATAAGTTTATTCAACATTTTTTGTCAAGGGTTTAAAAATAAACTTTGAAAGTTGAAAAAGATGGGCATGTCGTGTCGCACGCTGCTTTGCTGTACGATAACTTGGGCGTGGCAGCACGAACACATTAACATTA